>CAKAKR010060528.1:18224-32847 GCA_916700685.1 Adelosebastes latens | reverse complement strand
TTGAGATGGCCTTCAATGATGACAAGCCTTGTTTTGCCAGTGAGGGAGATGCCGCCCCCCCACACCATGACACTGCCCCCACCAAAAGCTGTTACTCCATCGGTGCAACAATCAGCATAGCAGGAGAATACACTGTTTAGCATCGGCAGAGAATTCTGGCAAATTTTTCTTGGGCGCTTCCCACATAATCAGCTGTGCTGCTCATCCCACAAATGCATGATCCTTACAAGTTGGACATCATTGTGAAGGTAAATAAACAGGCTTTCCAACCATGTAAAATACAATGCCAATTAGCATTGTAACAACAGAGAAATAATCCACCAAACACAAATTTCCAAACTTTTTTTTCAAGTTTATCTCAAGGTTTATAAGGTTAATAGTAAGAAACCTGTTTACAGAAGCTGGTGGTCATGGCTCCCTTTAAGCAAAGTGGAAATATTCATCACTTCTTGCACTTGATGCTCTACAGTAAGGGAGAGAAGACAACCTCAGCTCTGACTGCTATAGGGAGCAAACATTTTCTTTCCGCTGTAAACAATGAGGAAAATAAGATGTGGATCCCAACAGACACACAGCCTTCATGCTCCGGCTTCACACTGTGTCGTGCAAACTCGAAAACTATTGGGATGTAAACAGCACTTCTTCAGTTGAGTGAAACAAAAACACATATTCTGTAATGTTCACTTCTTTATGACTGGGCTGCTTGTGTTCAGGGTACTTTATTATGAACACTATTGTCACCCTTTCTTTCACCCTGTTGATTTTTTTAATATTAATGACTTAACCTCAGTTGTGAGTTACTTCCGGTGTACAGTATACTTTCTATCAGTGTTTTGTGTAGACAAATTCAAAACACTTTCACTCTTTAATCACTCAAACATCCACATCCCCCCAGCTTCTTAATTAGTTTCAGAGTAACAAGCAACAGTTTGGTGCACAAAACGTTGTCCCAATATATTTAAGATGATCATTAGATCTAGTGGCTGTACTCTGCTCCTCTGCTCCTCTGCTTGCCTTCACTCACACACCGCACTCGTTCTCGCTCTTTCGCTCCACTCTCCCGTGCATGCGTGCACACTACACACTGCAGAAGAGTTAGTTTAGCTCTGAGAATATCTAGTGAATGTACAGTGGACGTTTGTGCAGAAATAACTGCTGCAGCTCCTCCAGACCAACAGAGGTTTCCCGTGTCTTGTGAAGTGACGGGGCTCCGCAGAGAGAAACGTTATCGTCTCCGACCAAAACTCCGGTGTCTCCCCTGTTCCCTCACGCGCGGTCGGGACGCTGAGGCAGGAAAAGCCAACACTAGGATCAGCATTGATTCATGGAGAGACCTTCGTCTGGTCAGCTAACATTACTGCCAAGCAGCTGAAATATAGAGGGATATTGTGCTTTTAGCTGACGTGTGTCGCCTCACATATGTCTATGTAGTGCGAGCGCGAGCAACAGGACGCTGACTTTCGTTGACTTAACGGCCACAGGTGTCGCTGTTAACAAGACATTTTTGATTTTTACAAATAGTTCCTTTAAGGGCCTGTAGAAGTTAAAAAAAGATTGTTCTAATGGGGGCATTATGAATTAAGTTAGGCTTTGACATTTGCATGTTGACGTGAATCCGCTTGTTTTACCAATGATATTGCTGTTTCAGACACACACAGACACACACAAATATCAGCATTTGTCTCTTTCCACCTCTCTCTCTTGGGCTCATTATCCCTCTCTCTCTCTCTCTTGCTTTGGATAGAAATCGTGTGTCTTTCCTGTCAATACGGTACCTACCCACGCTCACCGCTATATATAGGACCTGCCGTCTTCCCACAATCCCCCTCTCCTCCTCCTCCTCCACCACCTCTTCTATTCAGCTTCCCCATCAAACGCACTCATTTCACTTCAAAACAAAAGTGGAGCGCCAGGGAGGAAGGGATGAAGGAAGAGGGAGAACGGGAGGGAAGAAAGGAGGTGAAACTGGAAAATATGGAATAAAATGGAAAAGAGAGTAAGAAAAAGACCCTGAGTCAGAGTGAGAGCAAGTAAATGAGATGCTAAGGGAAAGGTTAAGAGTGGAGGGAAAAGGTAGTGGGTGAGTTAAGAGTGATAAAACTAAAAAAAAGTCTCCAACCTTTCCATCTATTTTATGTCTTTTTCCTGCGTTTTTGCTTTTTGCACGATCATTCCACGGTCACCTCAGACCTTCTTGCTTTTGGCTGCCTGTAATCCTGCTGATCTGGGACCTGAAGAGTCCACATTTATTGGAGCTGTATCTACATGAGAGTGCCAGCTGAATGCCTACAGTGAAGGACAGGGGGAGGGAAATGGAGCACAGAGAAGTGTTTGAGGGTGGAACGTAATTAAGGACTTCGGTTCAAGCCCCGGTATTGGCAAGCGTCCCTCCTGCTGAAGTGTCCTGGAGCAAGATATTGAATCTCTTCTCGCTCCAGGATGCCGTTCTGTAGCTGACCCTGAACTCCCCGTCGAAGGAGGCGAGAGGAGAGAGCCTTTTTTTCTTCTACACACTGCAATGAAATCTGATATCATTGAATAAAAGAAGTCACTGAAACAAAAGCCTCCCCTGATTTTAAATTGCGGTTTTCTGAGAGGTAATCATGAATCCGGTGTGATCCAGACTGTTTATACCAACCAGTCATGTCTCACAGGTACAATTAGCCAAAATACTATCAGTGAAAACACCTGTGGGTGAACCATGGATGTGTGTGATAAAACATCTGCGGCCTGATTTAATATTTGGACTGGGTAAATGTAAAAAATTATAATGTAAATCAACTTTTATTTTCATGCATGTACACAGCACACAGTGAAATTTAGCCTCTGTATCTAACCCAGGGGTCAGCAACCTTTACTGTCATAAAGAGCCATTTTAGGCAAAAAAAGAAAAAGAAAAATCATAAAAAAAAACATATTTTACCTAGTTTACATACGTATTTTGAGCCCAACCATGACATTTTTCTAAACCTAACTAAGTGGTTTTGTTGCCTAAATTTAACTAAGTGGTTTTGTTGCCTAAACCCAACTGCGGACATTACTGTAGTTTTGTTGCGTGGTGTACAAATAACACGCGAGAAGGCTAAAATAAATCCTCATGACACGCAGAATGTCCTTGTAATGTGCTATTTCTACGCAGTCCTGTGAGACCGGGTCGGTGGATCTGGTGTGGTGATTGAATCATAGGTGACAGTTTTGAATCAGGCTCTAGATGAGTTTATATATTTCCATTTATGAAAAGTTCAACCAGGAAATACAAAATTAAAGGATTCTATATGTGCATTAGAGCTGAAGGAATCTAAACGGACATGTAAAAGCATTTCAGGAGAAGAATAAATATAACAATGACAACCATGCTTCACTGGATAACAGGAGCTAAATGTCAACAACAAAATGCACAGCTGTTACAATTCATCGCTGGAGTGTTTGAATGGAATATGCTCAAGTGATATTCAAATTCTTCTTTTGCCAGGGCATTGTCCCAGAGCTTAATGCAATAGAAAACTTCTAGAGTCTTGAGTGTGATTTCTATAATTAATGTGAGAACTTAAAGTGACCCTGGAAGTACATTAAGTTAACCCCTCTCAATACTACCTGTGTGTGCTCAAGGATTTCTGTGATTTCCTGAGTGTGTTTCCATTTACAAGAATTTGAATCTGTGTATTTTTTATGTTCCACATATCCAATTGTTGCATTATCAACTGTAGGTAATGAGAGCTCTGTCATATTCTGTAATCTAAATGCTCATACACCAGATGCTGTTGTGAATGAGGAGAGTAGTGCCAGATTTTAAGGTGGGATTAATCAACCACGTGCATTATAAACCTGCCTTAATAAGATACTCAGCCTTTTATAGTTTCAATCTGACAGAAACTCACAGGATATAAAACAGCTGTTCATATTCATTGCATTACATAATGTTAACATGCTGAAGATGTTCTTTAGATAACGATCACACACTGATCCGTGATGTTGTTTGGGTTGTTGCTGTGTGTTCTGAATCAACCCGTCCTCACTCCCAACTTATCAAATACCGCCGTTTGGTCAGTGCCCCTCGGCATCGGAAACCAACGGCACCCTTTAGCGACAGCATGTGACGAACCGGGATTTCAACTAACTCCAATATAAGGTGGGAAGGGTGGTGGACGGGTCATACGAACACAAGACTTTCAACCAGGAGGCCGGTGTTTGTGTCCTGTGTGAAACTAAAAGCAACGTTGACTTATTTTGTCACGTCAGTCTTTATTGACGTGACTCGTTAGTACCGTCAGTCACGTGAGATGCTAGTCAGGGAAGTTAACGTCAAACGCGACCGTTTGCTTACCCTAAAGAAGTGGTTGTGTTGCCTAAACCTAATTTCCTGTGGAAATGGAAGTTTATTTTGAAAGGACACTATGCATGTAATGAGCGTATATTGACACGCCGTATCTGGTCCGTCCAAAAGTAACGCAAGAGGGGTACCCTGATGCCGAGGGGCGCTGACCAAGCGCTGGTATTGAGAGTGGGTGAGAATGTGTCCCACACAAGGACCATATTATAAACTGCTGTCTGATGTTATTTAAAGTTGCGTCTTTGACTCACTGACAAAATGTTTACATCATGAAAATTTAGGACCTATTATGCTCATTCTCTCATACTTGTATTTTTGGTTTCTACTAGAACATATTTAACTCCCCCAGTTGTGATTGGTCAACGGAACCAAACTTTTCAAAATTTCAAGCAAGTTGTTTCAGGCAGTTCTGGAGCAGTGCTTCTGTGGGGGAGAATAACTCTCTTTGGCGTGGACTTTGTAACTTTGCAGACCTTTTACATGCACAAAAAACTATATAACACACTGAAGGAAAAGGGGAAAAGCACAAAAGCATAATAATGGGACCCCTTTAAGAATCATAGGGCAGGGGGGGAATAATAAGCATGAGCACCGAAAGCCACTAAACAGATATGGAATGGACCATCACTTAGTCCCAGAGATCTCTGTAAAACACTCTGCAGAAACACAACACAAATAGACACATAACACCGAATAAGTCACCAAAACAAAAGCAAGCAAGCGAAGGATCAGCACTTTAAGTGTGATCCCAGCTTCAGAGAGGGTTAAGGGTTTGTGTCTGGTATCCCCTTTGCAGCTATTTGTTTGAACTGAAAGCATGTGGGGTTGTATTTACCAGCAGCACTAAAAGATTAGCGTGTCAGCTGTCAAGAGCCCTGGGTGATAAACATTGCATATACCGAGTATTTGTCACAGAAGTGCTCCTAAGTGCCATAAAGGAATAAGAGGTGATGCATGGGGTGTTTTAGATAACGTGCTGTTAAGTGCTGTAATGTCCCCTGGAAATGTCATTCATGCCCTTAATGTATGTGAAGCAAGCGTGGACATGTGGAAAATGTTAAAAAATGAGCGCTCTGAATGTATGTTTTCATGCCTTGATTTGCATGTCCTGTGCTGCCGTGGACAGAAACGTACGGACAATATGTACAGTTATAAATAAGTAACTCCTCTGTGTGCGTGTGACCTAGTTGAATGTGTCAGGAACTATGAAACATACATGCGGCAGCTCTGACTGACACGTACAGTAAAAAAAAAAAGAAGACAGGGTCAAAAGGTGCTACCGCATACCCAGAGTGATGCTTAAGTGGTTAAATATTGAGAGGGAACCCTCCAAGACAGCCTTGTTTCTCCACTTGAATCTCAACAGGCAGTCGAGCCA
Organism: Adelosebastes latens; assembly: GCA_916700685.1. Classification (NCBI taxonomy): domain Eukaryota; kingdom Metazoa; phylum Chordata; class Actinopteri; order Perciformes; family Sebastidae; genus Adelosebastes; species Adelosebastes latens. Next base: position 27,139 of record CAKAKR010060528.1, on the reverse strand, counting down.
CTCCAGAGGATCTCTCTTTCTTTCTCTCCTTTTATAGCGCGTAACACTTGAATCCATCTGCACGCATCCCTAATTGTACAACTCAACTCAAAATTACATAATGTCTTTGCATGCTCCTTTTCAATCGAAGTCATGCTGAAAGCACTTGTAGTGAATTCCTGATGTCCCGGGAATCTCTTCCGAGCACGGTTCCAGTTGTTTGGCGCACATGCTAAAGTGATTATCGTGTTTGTTTCCATACATAATGCAAATTTTCTGTATGATGGACAAAACTCTCATGACACACTGTGTGAGATCATAGTGGTATAGTACTTATATGTACTTATAGTAGAGCAAAAAGAATATTTATAGAGAAAGAGACACGCAACAAACAGAATCACAATTACAGCTATAACAAATGTAAAGGTCTTATTGATAACATTTTTATGTAGACGAATAATAAAAAAAAATACACCCACAGAGAGTGCTGAATAAAAGTATTGATTTTCCTTAAAGGTCCCATATTATGCTAATTTTCAGGTTCATACTTGTATTTTGTGTTTCTTCTAGAACATGTTTACATGCTTTAATGTTAAAACGTTATTTTCCTCATACTTCCAGCCTGAATATGCCTGTATTCACCCTCTGTCTGAAACGCTCTGTTTTAACACATTTCAATGGAATTTCAATGGAATTGCGTTGCTAGGCAACAGTTTGGGTCCATGTTTACTTCCTGTCAGCTGATGTCATTCACATACACTGCAACAGGAAGTTAACTGGGACACATTTAGAATGTTTATGTTTAAAACTGTGAAATGGTCTAAATATTGTATATTTGTGACATCACAAATGGACAGAAATCCTGACAGGTTGTTTGAAATGCACATTTTCTGAATACGGGCTGTGTGTATCTCTCCATGGATTGACTGATCAATACTTTCACATTATTTATACAGCACTTCAACCTGCTTTATAATAAAAACAACATGAAAATCTCACTTTTTACAATATGGGACCTTTAAAACACATTATTATGATTGGGAATTAATCATTTTAAAAATGTTGACGGGTCCAAAATTAATGCTTTGTTTATCTTTGTGGAAGATATCTGACGTTTAGCTGTGAGCCTATAGTAAAACAACGTTGGTATCACGTTGTATATCTGTGTCGTCAGCGATCAAGTTGCCAGTTAGTGTGAAAAAAACTATAGCTGATGTTGCAATTCATCACTTGACATGACTGTCTGTCAAACAAACACAACACTTTCAACCAGGAGACTGGTGTTCATGTCCCGTGTGAAACTAAACGTAACGTTGACTTATTTTGTAACGTCAGTCTTTAGTCACATCCACGATCGTTTCCTAACCCTTACTAAGTGGTTCTGTTGCCTAAACCTAACTTCCTGTGAAAACTGAAGTTTATTTTGAAAGGACACTATGCATGTAACGAGCGTATATTGACACGCCGTCCCAGGTCTGTCCAAAAGTAACGCAAGAGAGGTAACCTGTGCGTCTGTCTCCGATGCACTGACCAGGCGGCGGTATTTGACAAGTTGAGAGCGAGAATGTGTTGATAACAACCACCTTTTTGTGCCAATGTTTAATACTGCAAAACTGTGATGCTGTAAGAAAGAAATTAGCAATATATTACAGCTGAATTGGTATCAGAGTCATTATTTACTCAATTATGCAACTGTAGAACTGTGTTGAAACCCTGAAATCAAAATGTGCAAAGAGAGATGGAACTTTTAATATGGGAAGTGGAACATTTAGCCAAGGATCAATATCAGAGTTGGATAAATGCAAAGTATCCCCTAAGTCTATAGGGCCATTAATTATGGAGGATGGAAACTACCAAAATCAATAATAAATGAATGAATAAACAAATAAATGACTGGATAAATAAATAAATGTCATTAAATGTCGCAAAAAATAAATGTAGCCATTAATCAATAGATAAAATGTGACATAAATTGATATTTATGTTTTAATTTGCTTCTTTATTTATTTATCTTTGTATTAATTCCCTTCTTTATTTAATTTTCTAGTTGATTTTCCCCTATTATCTATTTATATATTTATTCTTATTATTTTATAAATGTATTTATTTATTTTATATTATCTATTTTATCAATAAATTAATACAAACAAAAAAAATACAAAATAAATGAATAAATACAAAATAAATGCAAACATGACTAAATATATTTAAAAATGAAAAAAAATAAATACAAAAATACATAAAAGGGACATTAAACAGAATAAATAAGAGAATAAATACAAAGATAAATGGAAAAAGGAAGCAAATTAAAACAGAAATATCAGTTTATGTCACATTATATCTATTAATTAATCACTAAATACATTTTTAATATTATTTTGCTACATTTAATGACATATTTATTTATTTACCAATTCATTTATTCATTTATTTTTTTTATTTTGGCAGGTTCCGACCTCCATATAAAACCCTCATAAATAAGTATATTCTGGATCAAATTCATTCAGTGCACTGTTTTGGCTTAAAGAAATGCTCTGTAGTTTGGTAGAATGTTGGTAGATTTTCTAACCTGCTGAGCACACATACCCTGTACCTGTTGTTCTCAGTGGAGGCAAATACTGTTAGTTTTCTTTCATATCCATGAGTTAATTGCACTCACCTTGTGCCTCAGGTATAAATTTGTCTCTATTGTTCTTACTTGCCAAAAAGTTTTTCCACAACCATGCAACCGTTTGTGTTCTTGATGTTCTTTTGAAAATGTCAAAGTATTAAAATTCTATCACCATCCTGATGAAAGTCAATTTAAAATGATTGGGAAGAACAATCTGAGGAATAACAGCAGCAGATGGGCTTAGATATGGCCAATTTGTCAGAACTATTTGAAACAGTGTGAGAAAACAGGCATCTCTCTGCTGTCAGGTAGAGGCAGACTTTCACTTTTGATGTTTCACTACAGGATAGAGGACAAAGCAGATAAAAACAGCCCTGTAGTAACTCAGCGGCTGCTGTAACGGCACTGATGACTACAGAGGCGTACCGGGCCTCACAGGTACAACTGACATTTAAACACAGACGAGATTCTCCGGCTCCCATTATAGTACACCCTGTGTTATTTTTAACATTCACAAATGAGACAGTGTTGTTTCTGAGATCCGGTTCATGTGCTCCACCCGGAGGTGAGCAGACGACCCAGATAACCTCATGGCTGCGGGTCAGACACATGGTCAGCTCCGCACAGCGCTCAGAGAGAAGGGAGGTAGGGGGAAAGGGAAGGAAACGTATAAATAGACACCCGTCGCTTTCAGTCAGTGTAGTTGATGTGTATGTGGGATTCATTTGCGTAGAGATCCATATTTAACTATAAGCTCAAAACAAGCCCCCGGTTATCAGTTCTAATCTGTCTGTCTCCCCATAGTGGGTTAGTCTTAAGCCCTTTGGCCAAAGACGTCTATCTGGGTCACAGGATAGGAAGACGGAAGACAAAAAGAAAATAAATAATTAAAAGCACACTTGTTCCAAGTGCATGTTACCTGTCTTTAAATAGCAATATAAAACCAGCTGATTTTCGCTAACCTCCAGTGTTGCCGTAGAAGTGCACTTTCCTCCTGGGCGGAGTACGACACCATGGGCCCCTGGGCCCCTGGGCCCCACCACCTCTCCTACAGAGGAGCAAGACACACAGACTTTAGAGTTGTTTAGCTTCTTTTTATTGTTGTTGTGTGTCTCTTTGTAGTTGTTACGCATCTCTCTGTGGTTTTGTGTCTATGTGGTCATTTAGTGTCACTTAGATAGATAGATAGTAACTTTATTGATCCCGAGGGAAATCGAGAAACTTTGTAAGTTAAGTTCTTTGTCAAAGAACTTTGTAATTATTTCGGTCCTTTGTGGTTATTTTTTTGTCTGTGGTGGTTTTGCTCCTTTTTGTAGTTGTTTTGTATCTCTTTTTAGTTGTTTTGTGTCTCTTTGTGGTTATTTTGCATCGCTTTGTGGTTGTTTTGCGTCTCTTGGTGGTCTCTTTGTCTCTCCTTGCTGCTGATTTGTGTCTCTTTGTGGTTATTTTGCACCCTTTGTAGGTGTTATGCTTCTATTTTTAGTGGTTTTGTATCTCTTTCTAGTTGTTTAGCATATCTTTGTAGTTGTTACGCATCTCTCTGTGGTTTTGTGTCTCTTTGTGGTCATTTTGTGTCACTTTGTAATTATTTTGCATCGCTTTGTGGTTGTTTTGTGTCTCTTTGTGGTCTCTTTGTCTCTCCTTGCTGCTGTTTTGTGTCCCTTTATAGTTGTTTTGTGTTGCTTCGTGGTCATTTTGAGCCTGTTTGTAGTTGTTTTGTGTCTCTTTCTTTTTAGTTGTTTTGTATGTCTTTCTGATTGCTTTGTGGTCATTTTGAGTCTCTTTGTAGTCGCTTTGCATCTCTTTGTAGTTGCTCTGGTCTCTTTGTGTCTATTTGTAGTCCTTTTATGTATGTGTGGTTATTTTGAGTCCCTTCTTAGTTGTTTTGGTCTCTTTGTAATGCTTTTATGTTTCTTTGTTGTCATTTTGATTGTCTTTGTAGTTGTTTTATGTCTCTTTGTGTCTCCATGCAGCTGTTTTTTTATCTCTTTGTACTTTTTTTAATGTCTTTGTGTCTCTCTGTAGTTCTTTTATGTTTCTACGTGGTCATTTTTAATCTTTTTGTAGTTATTTTGCATCTCCTTTTAGTTGTTTTGTGTCTCTTTGTGGTCTTTTTATGTCTCCTTGCAGCTGTTTTGTGTCCCTTTATAGTTGTTTTGTGTCGCTTAGTGGTCATTTTGAGCCTCTTTGTAGTTGTTTCATGTCTCTTTGTGGTCTCTTTGTGTTTTTTTGCAGCTGTTTTGCATCTCTGTGTAGTTGTTTTGGTCTCTTTGTGTCTCTTTGTAGTCCTTTTATGTGTCTTTGTGGTCATTTTGAGTCTCTTCCTGGTTGGTACGCATCTTTTTGAGTGACATTTTGTAGGTGAAGGCCAGGGTGGCCCCTGACACCCTAACTGAACAAGAGCAAGACGTAAAGCTTTTGAACAAAGAGGCTTTTCAGATTTAAATTTTGTCGTTTCATCCTCCATAAGTTACATATTCTCACCTTTAAGCAACATGTGCTTGCTACTTTAAATGTGGTCTTGCTTTTAAAGGTATAATATGTAACAGTTGTCAGGTGGGCATTCAAAGTTGCACCTGTCCTCTTCAGCTCAATGAGCGAGCGAGAAAGAGGAAGCAGCAATGGTGGAGTGAGCTATAGAGTGACTGAAGAGAGGGAGCGGAGTTAGTGAGAACAAAGCCGTGAATCAGGAATAAAACGATATTGCAGACGGCCAGAAATGTCCCGAACACAGCAAAATAAGAAGAAAAGAGAAAACCCAGGGCAGGGTCTCTGTCAGCACCACCGCTAGGCACATGCGCATCACGCGCTGTGCGTAGGGGCACCAAGTGCCGGAGGGCCACAAACAGCCTAGCCATAAAACTGCCGTTTGTCAGTGAGGTGTCGCGGACCTCACGGTAAAGAAAGCTCAACAGCAATATTTAGCCCCTTTCCCAGTAAGCTGACATGTTTGGCATCAACGGATTCATTGCCCTTTCAAGATTCATATGATACTGTTTGTCCACTATCATAAAAACTGAAACCCGCAACAGCCTTTAAATTACAGTAATGTTAATGCCCGTCAGATGAGTCACCATGATTTTCAGAGGGCTAAAAGTACGCCAAGTAAACCAAGAACTGAGGAGGATAATTATTCAAATTTTCAGATCATGGTAATCAATTAGACAGGCAGAGTCTTACTAAAATATAACCTATGGTTCTGGCTTAAGTTAAACTTAAGTTTTAAGTTTTTTAAAGGTTCTATTTTTCACTTTTAGATGTTTCAATTATGTATGCCTACCAGTAGGCTGCAGTTTAATTTTTGCCCTGTTCAAACAACACAATTTCATTTAAAAGATATATCAGCTTGCCATATTTGTTTACAATGTGATACTGTTACTGGTGCATTCTGATCAGAATTAATTCATTTTTATTACAAAAACAAGATTTGATCTTCAAAAAATCTTTTTCAAAAAAGGAGTTTTGAAAAAAAAGGGATGTCTCACAATCAAGGTCAATATGGTAGCTATATTATAAGCAGGTTAAGAGGCTATATGTCAATCCCGTATGCACAAAAAAAAAATGTTTTGCACGCTTCTGCCCGTTTCTAGTGGGTCAGAAGTGATGATTGAGAGGGATTATTTTTGTGCCTGTCTACACATTATTTTTTAGGAAATTCCTGCATATCATACCTTTAAGAAACAAAACATGTCACAAAGAAATGGACTGAAAAAGTTTTTCATTTTTGTCTGCTGGACCTTGCTGGGGGCAAGTACAACTCCCAACCTGACACATCGACATTGAACTCTGCAAACACAATAAAGCAGTCTTCCTGTTTATTAGCATTTGTCCCCCAGCTAAAGGACTTACTGTAGACTAGTAATGATGTACAGTACCCTGCTTTTCTTTGAACATTATTAGCCACAACACCCACCTAAAGGACCTGAAATCCCACAAGAGCTCAACAGAAGGATCCAGTATTCTTCAGGGTTTTTTTTTTTAGTTTTTTTTTCAAACTGATGATAATATTAAGGGGCAGAGACATTGTTAAGTTCATTAATATGTGTCCTGCAGCTAAAAGAAGTCACAGTATGGTGTTGGTGGTGATGTCTCTATGGCACAGCTGCTCCCAAACAGCAGGCTGGCGCAGGGCAGGGCAGGGCAGGGCAGGGCAGGGGGGGGGGGAATGTGACACTGGAAATAGTATTTTTGTGTTTTAAAGAGAACGGTACTCCAGTTGACACCTTATCAATGTGTATGGAGTTGTATATAATGATATTCAAATTTTTCACAGCTTCAAACATTTGCTTTCTACATTTCCATAAACTAGGTTAATCAGTACATTTTGTTATAATTTACACACTGGTTGCATCATTTTTTTAAAAGAGATAACCAGTTTGTTTGTGCGTACACATGCAATGTGTAATACAACGCATGAAGAACGTTTCATGGATGATTATAATTGCTTCTCTAAGCCCTTTGGATGGACTTGTTAAATCCAAATAATCCGATTTAGTTACCGATAAATTGAATTAATGAGATTCCATTTTGGGAGTGATGTTGTGTACCATAATCCAATCAAAATGTTTTAATCAGTGATATGAAACAGATTCCTTAAAGCGGGCTCTATAAAAGAATGAGATATTGCTTGTTAACAGTGACACCTGTGGCCGCTAAGTCAACGACAGTCAGCCTCCTGTCGCTCACGCTTGTGCTCGACACACACGAGACTGAAGGTGATTGACAGGCATCATGTTGATTAACGTTAGCAACATTAGCCAGCTAAAACCACAATATCACTATATATTTCACATGCAGTAATGTTAGCTGACCAAACGAAGGTCCCTCCATGAATCAATGTAGATCCTAGTGTTAACTTTTCCTGCTTCAGCCTCCCGACCGCGGTCAGAAGGCTCAGGGGAGACACTGTAGTTTAGGTCTCCTGGGCCGGAGCCGATAACGTTACTCGCTCCGGAGTTAACCCCCCGTTACTCCACTCACACACAAACATTCATGTTTTGCAAGATGGGCTTCACTAGATATAACTTTGTTTTTTTGTGCTTCCGTGGAGTTTGTGTTGTAGTCTGAGTACTCGCGAGCGCACATGACAATCACATCTGTTGGATTTTCCTGGAAAAACCAGCCCAGGAAAAGAGTCATAGTACATTATATTGAAAAAAAGTCAAAGTAAAGTATGTCGAAAAAAAAGTCATAGTACAGTATGTCGAAAAAAAGTCAAAGTATAGTATGTGGAAAAAAAGTATATGTTAAAAAAAGTCAGTATAATATGTCAAAAAAAGTCAGAATAATATGTCAAAGAAAGTCAGAATAATATGTCTAAAAATGTTGTATAATATGTTGAAAAAGTCATATTATAGTATGTAGAAAAAAGTTAGTATAATATGTCAAAAAAAGTAAATAATGTAAAAAAAAGTCACAGTATAACATGTCAAAAAAAGTCATAGTATAGTATGCCGAAAAAAAAGTCAGTATGATATGTGGAAAAAAAGTATATGTTGAAAAAAGTCATAGTATAGTATGTAAAAAAAAAGTCACAGTATAACATGTCAAAAAAAGTCATAGTATATTATGTAAAAAAAAATTATAGTATAGTATGTCGAAAAAATGTCAGCATAATATGTCGGAAAAAAAAGTATATGTTGAAAATAAGTCACAGTATAGTATGTAGAAAAAAGAGTAAAGAAATCGTACTATAGTGTTGAAAAAGAGTCAAACGTTTATATGTGTAAAAACTTACATACGGTCCCTTTAAAAAAAGGGAAAGTGAACATATCGAGTCTCAGCAGATGGGAGAGCAGGATAGTGATAGTAGAGTTGAGCATGAATAACATTTCGGTCTGTGTGGATATCGATTTATTTAACATGGATAAGCTAATTGTTTGATTCCCTTGAAGCTTAATGAGATTGAAAGAGCAAAGCATATTGACCAAAATATTACTCCTCCTCTCCATCTCTCTCGCTCTCATTTCTCCCTCTCATGGTTCCTCTCTGGCTGTTCCCACGTTACTCTTCTTCTTATCGTCTCTTCCTTTTTTCTCTCATCTTTCCTCATGATCTTGTACTCGAGGTCTCCTCTCTTCTCTTCCCCTCCCGCTGTCCACTTATGTTTAAGAGAAGCAGCTTGTTGCTTTCTTAAAAACTCTGTTTCTTTTATGCAAACGCTGACGTGGTCGCAGGTCGTGTTTTTCGGTATATGTGTGTACGGGAGAATGTGTATTTGTTACTGTGTATGAGCATTTGCTCCCACGTGTGCACGCTTTTCACGGCGTGGGCGTATGTGCGTCCAAATGTGTGTGTGTGTGTGTGTGTGTGTGTGTGTGTGTGT
>CAKAKR010060528.1:0-17753 GCA_916700685.1 Adelosebastes latens | reverse complement strand
ACACACACACACACAGGCCTATTCTCTGTTCACAGTGTAATGAGGCAGAAATCAGAGTCAAGCTGTGAATTTATGAAACAAGATGTAGATGAACGGAGGCCTTGCCAAGACTAGAAGGCCATCAAGCTGTTCTGTTTATTGCCGTCTCATCCCACTCGCATATACACGGCTGTATTGTCAGTGAAATGGCTGTTAGTCTTTAAAGGCGCAATCTGGAGCGCGCTTGGATTGAAGTATTTCCCACTTGTATTTTCTGATGAGTTTGGTTCATACATAGAAAATGAGCTTTTGGAAACGTTCATGTCCACTGTGAATAAAACCGTCAGTTTAATACAACTGGTTATAGTAGTGCCGACGTTATGATTACGTCATGATGTTAGCTGGAGGCAAATTAAAGGAATCAAAGGAGAGGGTAACCAGGAATCACATCAGAGTATAGTGGGCTAAAGTTACACATCGAACATGTCATCTTGCTGTGTTGTTGGGTGCCAGGGTCAATATTGCATAGCCTACATTTGAGATGACAAACTGTGATTCGAGGCTCTAGCGAGCTACAGTCTTCTGCTAATCGTAGTCAGCATCACGGCTGCTGCACCACAGCGGTGAGCTCACCGCTAACACAGAAGGCTGAACTATTAGAGACATGGACAAGCGTGAGCCTTTGGCTGCGGCAGAGACAGCTCAGCTGTGGTTAGCAGAAGGCTAAACTATTAGCAACATTTTGTCTCCATCTCTGAAACGCTGTGCCGACATTGTAAGACTCTCTTTTCGATAAGTCCGTCTGAACACTAACACACACGGTCCCAGAGAGTGAGTGACTGTGCATATTCACAAAAACCTGTATTTTCTTCTGCAATTGTTAAAAAAAAAAAAAAAAAAAAAAAACTTGCTTGCAAGCGTTAGCTAACAACGTTCAGAGAATTATCAAAGAACATAAATATTTATTTATTATTTATTTATTTATATTGGTAAGAAGTGAAAGTCATTATGAATGAAGAGACTACCGGACGTCAGTAAAACATCCGCCTACAAAGTGCCGCACAAAGGTGAACAATAAAATAAAATTAATTATAAATATGTATATTATTATAGCTATTTACTTACTTACTTAGATGTTCTGTTGGCAGTAATCATCTTAAGGCAGGGGCCTGCAACCTGCGGCTCTGGAGACACATACGGCTCCCTGTGGATTTTAAAAAAAAATAGTGGAAATGAATAACAGTTTTTTTGTTTACATTTCAAATTTTATTTTAATAATTTAATTGTTGTAGGTCTATGGTACGACGGTACGACCGAGTGTTAGGGCCACATTAAGGAAAAAAATAAATCTGAGATTTCGAGAATAAAGTCATGATATTATGAGAATGAAGTCATAATATTATGAGAATAAAGTCATAAGTTTAAGAGAAAAAAGTCATAATATTATAAAGTAGTAATTCTACGTGTTATTTTCTTTTTTTCTCGTTAACTTCTGACTTTTTTCCCTTAATATTATGATTTTATTCTCGAAATCTCAGATGTTTCTTCCCTCAATGTGGCCCTAATACTCCATCGTATATTTACACTAGGAACCTCACTGCATTAGACTTATACACTATACAGTATACTTAGACTATACACTGTGTTACCTTCATCACAATGATCAAATTTTTTGCGGCTCCAGACAGATTATTATTATTTATTTTTTTGCCTAAAAGGGCTCTTTTGATAGTAAAGGTTGCTGACCCCTGTCTTAAGACATCACAAGCAGCAATTACCAAACAAATACATTTTCAAAGGGAATGGTTTATGCATGGTTTTACTGGAAAAAACATGTCCCCATATGTTTTATAACAGTTTACCTGTAATTATTATAATGTACACTGTGAACTTATGTCTTTAACATCAGTCTATAAAGGTCAGTCTTCAATATAGGTCATCAAGATGTAGACTAAAGAATACTTGTGGTGAGAACGATGAATGTGAGAGTTTATACAATAAAAAAAGTGATTGTATTTAACAGAAAAATATTAAAACCAGAATTATGAAGTTATTGTGGGCTATTATTATTATAATGCACAAATTTATAGTTTTGGGCTTTTATTTAAAAAAATCTATTGTTATAAATCTTGTGTTTTTCCCCATTTTCTCTATTTTTTTTACATTTGTTTAGGAATGTTATGCGCTGTCCTCCGCACCAGAAAAACCCTCTTCACTGTAAACTGCAGTGCCTTCCTGCAGAAAGAAACACGACTTTTTGTTGCTCAGATAAAAAAAAATAAGGCTAGACTTCTAGGTATCACCTACACAGAAATGGCACGCTGCAGATTCAGCTGTCTCCTCACCGTGGCTGTGTGTGTGTGTGTGTGTGTGTGTGTGTGTGTGTGTGTGTGTTTGTGTGTGTGTGCAACATGACTACTGGCTGTCACGGTGACTCATAGAAGCGATGACGACTAGTTTCTTTTTCTGCATCCAGCTTGACTCATAACATGAGCTAACACACACAAACACACTGCCAAGAGAGGATTGAACCAGTCTAACATCTGGGAAATAGTTCTCCTCCTTATGTAAGTATTGTATTGGAAGGTGCAGTACTCTGATGCTGTTATAATAAGGTGGAGTCAGGTAAAATGGGACACTTTTTGGTAAATGATTTATAAGACCATCAAATAAGCTATGCATGAGATCTAATGATATTTTAATAAATTGGCATGGGTCTCTTAAATATTTATTTGTTAAAAAATGTGTAAAAGTATAATTGTTTTGGTATTATGAGAGTTGAAGTTTGAGCTACGACACAATGTTCAGGTAAAATGGGCCAATCTAAAAAGAGAGCAACACATTCATTTCAGCTGAAATCATTTTAATTTTGAACAGCAAATTTACACTAACTACTGTCTTTGGTGCCATAGTAACAACACCATAAATACATTTCATGCAATAAAAAGTTGAACCAATATTTCATTGAATAATGCATTTAAAAAAAATAACTGATCACGTTGTATGGGTCTGTGTTTCTGCACAGTGGTGTCTTTGTGACCGTTTTGTGTGTGTGTGTGTGTGTTTCTTCATTCATCTACTGTGTGTGACTGTGTGTAGGTGCATGCTTGTCAACATTTGTCAAACATTTTGTTAAAAATTAGCACATTTTCCACAAAAAAATAAAAGAAGCAAAAAAAGCCTCAACATTATCTGGCCCATTTGACCTGATGGCCCATTTGACCACCCTACTGTAGGTATTTAGACGAGGAAGTATTTGTTTAGTCTTATCTATAGTTTACAAGTGTGGATTTGAATGTACCACTTTGAGTGACTTATACTGAATACAGTTATTTGTACAACATGTACAAGGCTGTGAAAAAAATGTCCCCCCCGCCCCCCACCATCTGTGCCTCCAGACCGGAGAAAGTGTTTCATGAGCCTCTACCAGACCGCATATGCTGGATCAATACCGAGAGTGTGCGTGTGATCAATAACCAATTTGATTATAATTAATGTGGGATCGAGTGGGGTTGAGAGTAGTATACACACATACACATACACATACACATGCACACAATGGGATATGCAGGACCGTGTCACAGATGATTTGGGGAGAAAGAGGGATGTGAGCTTTTTCTTTCTTTTCATCCGTCCTCTCCTGCTGGCTGTGGGTCACTTTCACACACTTCTTTTCCTTTCCTTGCTTTCTTTTCCTTCTGGCTGAGGGCATAAAGATACACATGCATCCCACTCCACATCCCTTGTTCAAACTCTCTCCCTTGTTCTTCAACGCTAGGAGATAGTGAAAAAGGCTTAAGGGAGAAAAAAAAGAGAACAGGAGAGACAGAAGGACTAAAATAAATATGAGGCCACTCAATTCTGGAATTCTTCATTGTCTTAAAAACGTTAAAGGGTAATTCCAGTTTCATACTACTTTTATTTTCACAGCTTTAGACATCGTTCTTATTGGTAATAGTAACACTGTTCTCACCAAGTTAGTTACTGATTTAAGTTGTAGTAGTTTATCTCAGAATGCAGCAACATCTCTAAAAAGAAGTCTGACCAGTCAAGAAATGCCAGCAGTCATACGGGTTTTAAACAAACCCCAGGTTAATGCTGGCCCGCACTGAAAGATTTTCAAAAACTGTTAAGATTTTGAAAATGTGAGAGAGCCCACACATACCAACATGTTATGTTAAATGTTTTTGTTCTTATAGTGTGTGGTGAGCAACAATTTGGCCAAAACATCACACCACACACTAACAGATTCATTCATGAACAACAAGAGTCCAGACTTAAAAAAAACGGAAACCTTGCGACATTTCTCGCGATCAAACGTGACTTTAGTGTAAACAAAACATGGCGGATGACGGGCAGGAAGAATTAGTGATGTTGGTTTTTGCACTGCTTTGTACTGAAAATTAATTTCATTCATAATTAAAGGGACTGTTTGTAACTTCTTACACGTATGAATCAATCCAGGTCGGTGTCCCATGCGCGCTCCCGTGTGGCTACGCTGTTCAGACTCAGACTCCAACACAAACTACAGTGAAGCACCAAAACCTCTTGGTTGTATCTAGTGAAGCCCGTCTGTTAAACAGTGTTGGCCGCAGTCGGAGGACGCAGAGAGACCGTAGCTTTGGTCTCCAGGACCGGAGTCTCTGCTGTACTCTGCTCCTTTCCGGTTAAACAAGTTCTGGGTTGATTAATTATGGTGGATGGGTGCATAGACTGGCGTACTCGCCGATACCGGATACTGAACTTTGAGCAGTATCGGACGCATTTCTGATACTGGTAGCGGTATCAGAACAACTCTACATTTGGAGGTGAAATGTGATTCCAATCGTATTTATACAGATGGATCTCAGTCCACTCAAATCTGACTTCTAAGTGTCTTTTCATTCGCAAAGCGACACACCCCACCACACCTCACACTTAAAACCACTTAGATCTGTTGTACTGTATGTGTTACTGGCCCCACTGGACATTGTTATAGATGTCGCAGTGTTCCCAGATCCCAGCAACTATGTAAGTGAGTTCAATGTTATCGTAACTGTTAAAAATAATTAACAAAACTACAAAAATAAGACCCTCGTTGTAATGAATAATCATGATATTAAGCAATGTATGACTTACATACTGTAGGGGTTATGTAGGCCAACCCTGGGTATGAATAATAGGAGGATCTGACACATGATATTTGAGGGTTCATAACTGGTTTAAATGGTTAATGTGCTTCATACCTCCGGGAGGAGGGAAGAGGTTTTGAGTGATTAAAGAATCATAGGGCTGATCAATAAAGCATGGAGAGAATGAAAGAATTCCAAAAGAAAGAGAATGGATGAGTGGGAGAGGTCATGACTTCATACTCAGGGAGGGTGAACTCTGACTTCTATGATAAATGTTACAGCACATTAATGTGTGTGTAAGTGTGGCAGATAAAGACAAAGTTTAAAAATGATGGAATAAAAAGGAGGGGAAAGATGGAAAAGCCAGACTTGTTAAACAAACAATGGTTGAACGGCATCAGTTTTTTGTATTGACTCTCACATACACACGCATGTACATAGTCAACGTTAGCATAGTTACTAGCAGTACTCGGTACTCGTCGGTATCGTCACTAGTCACGTGAGTCGCTAGTCAATGAAGTTAACGTCAACCACGACCGTTTCCTAACCCTAACTAAGTGGTTGTGTTGCCTAAACCTAACTTCCTGTGAAAATTGAAGTTTATTTTGAAAGGACACAATGCATGTACGAACGTATGTTGACACGCCGTCCCAGGTCCGTCCAAAAATAACGCAAGAGGGGTACCCTTTGCGTCGGTCTCCGATGCCGGGGGGCACTGACCAAGCGTTTTTTTTTCCGACGAGTTGGGAGTGAGAATGTGTCGATCAGACATACTACAGCTTTTAATTTGTGGTGCCTTCTTCACATGTATCTGGAGGAGCAGTTCAATATATAGCATCATCTGAGTTAATCCTTTTCCTCATGAACATCATGAGCACACCGGCCTTTAAGAGTCACCTCTGTGTTGCTTATACTTACTTTATTGCTCTTCCTTGTGTCCGATATTGTGGTTTTGGGAGTGGGCTGAATGCAGTGGACGAGCAAGCAGAAACTGTCATTTTGCCGATCCTTTTCACAACCTGCAAATATGCCTTGTATAAAGCTGCTGCAGACATGTTTGGAAAAATTAGAGTGGTATCTGACTAAAGTGGCTCTTTAAGCATATGCGGCGTTACGTGATAGTGGGCCGCTGTTACACGGTAAAAGGAAAATGAAATCTCTAACCATTGTATCTAAGTGCAAAACATTTTCAGACTTGACAGCAGACTTGTGGATACCCTGAGACTGAGACTAAAACATTGTTCAAATGTCATGCGCTTCAAATTGCTGCTCTGACGGGACGACACTCAACACTCAAATTTGTATGTTTTATCTTCAACAGAAGCGTTCCGTTGCCGTCTGATGGCATACTTCGCGTTTGAAGCTTATGAAACCCATTTGCAAACCATTAAATAAACTTGAATACATGGCCCATCAACCGAAAATCAAGGCCCATTTTCTTTTTGGATTTGTGAAAAGCGACCATTTCGGTGATGTAACGGTTCCATTTGTCATCTTGCTCTTTACTTCTTTCTCTCTCTTTGTATGTAATGTGCCAAGATTTCTATCCGAGAGCAAATGGCCTCCTTCGTCAACGCTCTTGTTTGGGTGAGTCAGTGCTGGTGTTTGGATGTACATGTTGTGTCATCTAGGCATTGAGTCGGTGTTTATGATGCGAGTGCGTCATCGCAACACGCCGTCGACAGAACTCTTTACAAATCCCCCCCTCAAAAACAGGAAGATAATAAAAAATTAGGCAGCGTGATTGATTGATTCAATTACACGGCAGATCATAAGCAAAGCTTCAGACTTATTCTGTTTGTGAAGCAGAAATCAGTCGCAGTTTGACTGGAGGGAGAGACTGAATACGCACATAAGGAAGGATACATCCACCCACTCTCATACACATATAATCCCAACGATACTCACAAATAAGAGCGCACTCTTGCAGCCGGGTAAAAATAAACACACACTGTTTGTGGGTGGGATATATATCTAAAAAATCTATTTTGCGAGTCGAAATCATCCAAAGAGCGACTTCCCGGCAGCGCATATAAACAGTTTCTGAGGGATTATGTGCTTGTGTGAACAGTTTGGGTGGTTTTGAATATGTATATGTGTTTATATCATATCACTATTTGCATTTGTTTACCCATCCAATCCTTCTGGAATCTGCCAAATCTGTTTGTTTTGCATGATTATTTCTGAATCCCGTCTCGCAGAAATCTTAGCAAACACTAACTTATCTGAAATGAGGAAGGAAGCCTTTGATTTGCTAATTTTCGTCTGCACAACATCTTAAGATACATGATCACTAGTTGGTCTCAGTTGCAGGATCATTAAGTACTTTTTTGTACAGCGCGGGAGCCATTTTAATTTTAATCAAGCTATAAAGCAAGGAATATCTGTCTGTGATATGTATGTATGTGTGTGTGTGTGTGTTCTTTGCATATCTTGAGAACCGCTCATCAGATCTACTTCACACGGCGGGTGTATTGCTGTGGACCCAAAGGACGTGAAGTGCAGAATTTGGTGCAATTTGGACATGCGACATGTTCAATATTAAGAAACATTGATTGGATGGGTGGGTCAAAAAACACAGGACTTTCACCCAGGAGACCGGTGTTCTTGTTCCGTGTGAAACCACACGTCAAAGTTGATTTATTTGTCATGTAACTTCCGTACTTAAGTTATGCCACTTCCGGAGTTATTTTAACCCAAACCACGATCTTTTCCTAAAGCTAACTAAGTAGTTTTTTGCCTAAGCCTAACCAAGTGGATGTATCCCTAAACAAAACTAAGTAGTTTTATTTTGAAAAGACTGGAGCGGAAATTGACACGTGGGTCACGTGTTGCTGGACATTCGTAGGAAAACGCACAAAAAATATGTTGTTGAAAGTCATGCTGAGCGTCAGGAAAAAAAATTCATGTCTATGTACACGAATCAAATAGATTAAATTTCGTGACTATTTCACGAACTGCTGTTAGACTGTGTTGCCTGCAGAGTCAAGCATGTCGTCCGCAGCGGGCCTTTACAGGCCAAGGCTCATTGACTACAGTTCACTTTTGCTGCCAAATGCATGCAGGATATACTACTATACTATACAACCAAACTCTTTTTCACTTCCCTGGAGTCAACGAACAATGAGTGGTTCTAGACAACGCTGCAAGCAGCACTTGCAGGGGCCGAGCAATCGGCCCGTTCCAGATGTATTTCTGGAAGATTGGTGATATTAAGAATAATCCAAGAAATGACGAAGGTTGAGGGATAAAAACTGAACCGTAAAGCATTTATAAAATCAGTGGTTTCATTAAAGTTTATACACATGGGGGACAACGTCAGCCTTGACTAAAGGTACATGAAAAGATGAAACTTGAATGTACCTCGTAGGTAAATTGGTTCTTTGTTACAGCAGATATTAGGATGTGTTCCATGGCTGGTTTTTTTTAATTATTTGCTTTATAACAAATGTCAGTGGGATTCTAAATGAAGTTTTCTTACTTCTAGAGCAGAATCCATGAGGGAGGGATTTTCTTCAGCTGAGGGTTGGGACGTAGATCGTCTGGTAAATCAAGCTTCAAAGAGCTTCAGATCCCTCTTCGCTAAGAACGCCTGCATTAAATGAATTCAAAAGTATGGAAGCAAATGAACTTCAGCATGTGTGTAGGGTCTGAAGAACGGTGAAGAAAAATCTAAATAATGCATGAAAGTCTGAACACATGCAGTATAAAATAAGCTGTTCCCAGATCTGCGGGTCTATTCATGATGGATGGTTGGTTGGATGAGAACTGGAAGCTCGGGGTTTCTTCAGGACAGCGGCGTTTCTTCTGTTACACAAGCAGCAGCCATCACATTTAGACCCCAGTTTTACGGCTGTTCACTGCAAAAGTGTTGTAGTTGTATAACCGTGGCTGGGCCGATTCCACTCGGTCAGTGTCGTTTCAATGTATAGGCTATACAGTACACACTCGACTGTACATTGACAAGGCACCTACCCCGGTCAAGGGCCTTCTTTATCAGGCAGCGCTGCTGTTCTCCCAACTCCCTCTTCTCACCAGCCTGCAATACTGAACACAAGGGACCATGAGGGCCCTTACTGGAAACACAAGGGCCCGCACTTCATTTTCAGAGACAGTATGAGTTTTCTTTTCTTTTTCGATGCTTTCTGGATTTAGATTCAAACTGCCATACATTGCTGTACTGTGACACTGTGGTAGTCTGGCTCTGTAGGATCTCCAGGAAGTTGTGATCACAGAGAGGATCCAACTGCAGAACTCATGCATGGAGACCCCATTTGTGAGCGCCAATGGGAAGAGAGTAGGGCCAATAGCATCTTTTCTGATTTTTTCCTCACATACCGCAGCATTAAAATAATGTTGTCTGTCATGTAATCACAAAAAAAAAGCTAAACGCAGGGGATACCACTCTTGTGATACTTTTGGACGGACCGGGGACGGCGTGTCGAGATACCCGTCGCCAACGAGTCACGTAACTAATGACTGACGTGACAAAATAAGTCAACGTTACTTTTAGTTTCACACAGGACACGAACACCGGTCTCCTGGTTGAACATCTTGTGTTTGTTTGATCCATCCACCACACATCCCGCCCGCCCTGAACGGACTCTCACGCTATTAATACTACCTCTCTTGCTCCGACTGTTGAATAACGTCACGGGTGGGTTTACATTGGAGTTAGTTGAAAGCGCCGTGCGTCGGTTTTCGATGCCGAGGGGCACTGCCCAATTGGCGGTATTTGGGTGTGAGACCGGGTTGTGTTTCTTGTAGTATGTTACTTGTGAAGAAATTGGCTAAATCGATCCAAGGCTAACCTGGCTGACATTAGCTAAAATGCAGGTGATGTTAGCATGCATTTGTATGAGTCCAGGACTATGAAACCATGTGTTAGTCTTCCGATTCTGATTGGTCAATCATGGCGTT
Source organism: Adelosebastes latens (assembly GCA_916700685.1). NCBI lineage: Eukaryota > Metazoa > Chordata > Actinopteri > Perciformes > Sebastidae > Adelosebastes > Adelosebastes latens. The sequence continues at coordinate 7,743 of CAKAKR010060528.1, read as the reverse complement.
CTATGGTCTGTTATTACTTTATAACAGACCGCTACTATGTATAACAGACCGTTGCTATGGACGCTTCTGATGTTCTGACTCTGGCGGACCATTTTTATGTGAAATTATTGATTTCTTCAGTTAGTAGTCGTGTAATAAGTGGGATAATGTACAGCTAGCGGATCATTGTTGTGAAATAAACCACTTCAGTCGGGGACCACTGCCGCATCGCTCACAACAATCACCAGCATTACATTACATTCTGCATTATCCCTTACTTATTCTCCTGTGCTTTTAGCTGCATCCCAGTCAGGATGAGAAGCTAACAGTACTGTGACTTCTGTGACCAACTGTGCAACAAGTTCATCTTTAACAGCACAACTTAATGCTAGCCTTTAATGCTAGCATGGACCCTGTTTGCTCTCACACCCCTAGCAAATTAGCAAAAAAATTAACTTTGCTCAGTAGAACTGGACTATTTCATTTTCTGAGGCTTTTCTTCAGATGGAGTTTTATTATACTCAACATATTTTTTATACAAACATTTTGGTATATACCAGGGGTCAGCAACCTTTACTATCAAAAGAGCCATTTTTGGCAAAAAAATAAATAAATCCGTCTGGAGCCGCAAAACATTTGATCATTGTGATGAAGGTAACACAGTTTACAGTCTAAGTATATAGTATATAAGTCTAATGCAGTGAGGGCCCAAGAGACAATGTACTACGGAGTATTAGGGACACATTGAGGGAAAAAAATCAGAGATTTCCAGAATAAAGTCATAATATTACGAGAAAAAAAGTCGTAATATTACGAGAATAAAGTCATAACTTAACGAGAAAAAAAGTCGTAATATTACGAGAATAAAGTCATAACTTAACGAGAAAAAAAGTCGTAATATTACGAGAATAAATTCATAACTTAATGAGAAAAAAAGTTGTAATATTACGAGAGTAAAGTCATAACATTACGAGAAAAAAAGTTGTAATATTACGAGAATAAACTCATAACATTACGAGAAAAAAATCGTAACATTACGAGAGTAAAGTCATAGAAAATAACACGTAAAATCACTACTTTATAATATTATGACTTTTTTATCGTAATATGACTTTATTCTTGAAATCTCAGATTTATTTTTTTTCCTCAATGTGGCCCTAATACTCCGTCGTACCGTCGTACCATAGACCTACAACAATGATAAATAAAAATGAAAATGTAAACGAAAAAACAGTTATTCATTTCCATTTTTAAAATTCCACAGCGAGCCACTGGAGAGGAGCTAAAGAGTCGCATGTGGCTCCGGAGCCGCAGGTTGCAGACCCCTGGTATATACCTTCTCATCCTGTGGGGAAAATAGCTAGCAGAAGTAAACCCATCTGCATTTATACATTGGTGGCAGTGAAGGAAGTGATGCACCTCCTTCCTGAGAACCCTAGAGCTTTAGTTGGACCCTTCTCCTCCCAAATAACGTCATCAAACAGACCAAATTCAGCTTTGCAGAAGAGGTTACATGTGTAATTCAGGTGAGGGGTATCTAATCAGGCTTCGGGTGTAGTCCCAACCATCATCCCTCCCTTTCTTGTTTATGAAAATGATAGTGTGAGACTAAATTCCCACATGAAGGCACAATCATTTGGATTTAAACAAGTAATGCTGGATTGCAAGACTTAGAAAACTATATTTACTTGCCACTACACATAGTCTCTCCCAAAACACTGTGAATGAACACCAGACAAAGAGAGACTCTGCAGTCATTTGTGTCCCTGGAGAGAGTCCACTTTGTGTGAAAAGATGAGTCAGGAGTTTAAACAGTGGCCGCTGAGACAAAAGAGAGACAGGTGAGTGGAGACGGAGAGATGAGAGGAGCCGTACGGTGAGTCAGAGAGGGATGATATGTGGGTCATGACTCTGTGGTTTGCCGCGAATCCGTCTCTTCCTCTTCATTACTCACATGACCTGACCCGACTGGTTGCTTCAACCAGAGCCGGCGCTCGCTGGCTGGCTGGATGGGTGGCTAATTGACTGGCTAACTGATGGATGGATGACTGATCCGGCGTCTGTATGACTTCATTCTGGGTGGAGGGACGATGATGTCGGATGATAGATTGATGGATGTGTGGGAATGCATGGATTAATGGATGATGAAGAAGCGAAGGTACGGACAACTGCGTCGATAAATGGACCAACAAATTGAGTTGGCCTACTGGTATCTAGAATCTAAAGCACTTACTTTCCCAAACCTGCATTAATGAGAACCTCTAATTGAATTAACACACTCTTTCTAATGTTTATCCCCGTGTAGAGGACTGTGTGTGCTGAACACATTTAACTAACATCTCAGTCTATTAAAGTTAGATGGCTCTCCTAACTTCTCTCATTAATTTGCTACAGCTTTGTCTATGCAAGCCTCAGCATCAATAACAGGAATGAGATGAATGGTGTTGTTTTCAGGTTTGTTGCTTTGGAAAGATTGGCCAACAGCTATGGGAATGACAACAGGATCAGTTGGGAAAGGAAAGAAAGGAAAGAAATTGGGGTAACACCTTGTCTCAGCAGCACAAAAGCAGCAGCTGTGAGTTGTCCATCAGTGTCATGCTGCTGTGCACTCAGAGGTATTTGACCGAGCTCAAAGACCCATTCACATCATGTGAAGTAAAAAAAAAAAAAGAAAGACTTCAAGTCTAGAAATAGGCCTAGTACGGAGCCGCCCTATACCCCTAGGAGAAAAATTGTATTAAGTCGTTCCCTCAAGTTGATATCTCATTCCCTCGAGTTAGTAACTCGTTCCCTCGAGAGTTACTTCATAGAGCACTTCTTCCAATCATTTTTGACAGTCCATGCATTGCTGATGTACGGAGCCCCCCTAGATGATGTACTTCGGTAAAGTTGGAAAGATATTGACAGATTCAAACTTCCTGGATCAATAACTCATAACCGAAATGTTGTTAAAACATAAACGACGGCTCTTTGTAACCGTAGTAAGGTAGACAACGAGCTACAACCTAATTTTAATCAACACAGAACACAACATTGGTCTCTATGCGCAGCCGGCTGTGAGACGAGCTGTCAGGGACCGTCTACAAAGTGCAACGCCGAAAAGAGAAAAATATTCAATAACTTCAGTATTATAAGGTGTAGTACCATCAAAATTTGTTCACTCATCAATGATCTCCTCATGGTTGTACTACAGCAATTAGTTTGGAAAAATATGATTTTATATAATTCTTTTGAATTTTTAATGGAAAAATATTCAATAACTTCAGTAATATGCAGTGTAGTACCACCAAAATCACTTCACAAATCAATGGTTTCTTTCTGATTATACTTATTAAACTAATTAAGAAATTGTGATGGCACTACACTTTATAAAAGTGAAGTTATTGAATATCTTCCAATAAAAAAATCACCAAAATTATGCAAAAGCATATTTTTCCAAACTAAGTGTTGTAGTACAACTACGAGGAGATCATCGATGTGTGAAGTTATTTTGGTGGTATTACACTGTATAATACTGAAATTATTGAATATTTTTCTCTTTTTGGCGTTGCACTTTGTAATCGGTCCCTGACCACTTGACTCACAGCCGGCTGCTCATAGAGACCAATGTTATGTGTCCAGCTCGAAGGATGGCTCGTTTTGATTAAAATAAGGTTGTAGCTCGTTGTCTACCTTACTATGGTTAGAAAGAGCCCTCGTTTGTGTTTTAATCTTTCGTTATTTAGTATCTCTAACTCGGGGGAACGAGTTACTAACTCGAGAGAAATAGATACTAACTCGAGGGAACGAGTTACTAACTCGAGAGAAATAGATACTAACTCGAGGGAACGAGTTACTAACTCAAAGGAACGAGTTACTAACTCGAGGGAATGAGATACTAACTTGAGGGGACGAGTTAATAAAAAATGTTATCCTAGGGGTCTGGGGGGGGGTTCCATGTTATGCACATAAAATTCAGGTGAAAAGGTTTTGGGTAATGAGTACAGATGGAGATGTCTTGACATATCTGGCCACCACGGCCTCTGAGAACACTGCTGTACATCTCTTATCATTGCTGTGTGTTGTACAGTATTCCCTGGGTGTATTAGAGAGTACAGTAAGTACATGTCTTTGCAGCATCAGAGTTCAGTTCAAATGTACCTGACAGTTTGATGGAAACTCGCTCTCTGCCAGTATGTAGGGGAAGGGAGATTAGTGGGATGCTGTCCCAGGCTGAGAGGCCCTGACCTGGGTGAGGACAGCGGCCCTGTCCTCTCTCTGCCCTTCACCAAGGAGACGAGAGAAAATCAGGGAGCTAGAGCAGCCGATTTGACTGTTATCAGGCCATTAAATAGGCGTTATCAGTCGCTATAAGTAACATAGATGTGGGTCATTAGGGGCCTACTATGCCTACTACGTAAAAGTGAAAGTGAAAGTGAAACTTAAAAGCAACACGTTCTAACATGTTGTAAAACTGAATGAAACGTCACCTTTTGAACACAATCACAAAGGCTTCTTTAGGTTTAGGCAACAAAACTACAACTTCTTTAGGATTAGGCAATAAAACTACAACTTCTTTAGGTTTAGGCAACAAAACTACAACTTCTTTAGGTTTAGGCAACAAAACTACAACTTCTTTAGGTTTAGGAAAAAACAGGTTTAGGCAGTAAAACTACAACTTCAGGTTTCAGCAATAAAACTACAACTTCTTTAGGTTTACGCAATACAAATACAACCTTAGGTTTAGGCAATAAAACTAAAACTTCTTTAGGTTTAGGCAACAAAACTACAACTTCTTTAGGTTTACGCAATAAAAATACAATTTTAGGTTTAGGCAACAAAACTACAACTTCTTTAGGTTTACGCAATAAAACTACAACTTCTTTAGGTTTAGGCAACAAAACTACGACTTCTTTAGGTTTACGCAATAAAACTACAACTTTAGGTTTAGGCAACAAAACTACAACTTTAGGTTTAGGCAACAAAATTACAACCTCTTTAGGTTGAGGCAAACAAACTACAACTTTAGGTTTAGGCAACAAAACTACAACTTCTTTAGGTTAAGGCAAAAAAACTACAACTTCTTTAGGTTTAGGAAAAAATCTACAACTTCTTTGGGTTTCTGCAAAAAAAACTACAATTTTAGGTTTAGACAATAAACTACAACTAATTTAGGTTTAGGCAAAAAAAAAACTACAACTTCTTTAGGCTTAGGAAAAAACAGGTTTAGGCAACACAATTACAACTAGATTTAGGCAACAAAACTACAACTTTTTTAGGTTTCGGCAAAAACACTACAACTTTAAGTTTAGGCAACAAAACTACAATTTCTTTAGTTTTAGGCAATAAAACTGCAACTTTAAGTTTGGGCAACAAAACTACAACTTCTTTAGGTTTAGGCAAACAAACTACAACTTTAAGTTTAGGCAACAAAACTACAACTTCTTTAGGTTTAGGCAACAAAACTACAACTTCTTTATGGGTTAAGGCAACAAAACTACAACTTCTTTAGGTTTAGGCAAAAAAACAGTTAAGTTTAGGGAAAACGTGACGTTTTGTGTTAAAATAACTACGAACACAAAGACATCTACACATTGGTGGTTACACATGGGATGCAAACTCCAGTCTTCTGGTTGAAAGTCCTACGTTTTGTGTTCCATCCATCATCCCCAACTTCCACCCCTTTCACACTGTCTATACTACAGCGCCTGACTTCCGCTTTTGCTCCTGTCATAATTACTACAGTCACAGGTCGCTGTCGTGTTCTTTTATAACTTCTTTCAGTGATCTACCATGTGAATAGATGATAAAAACCTAGTGGGTGTAGTAGGCCCCCACTGACCCACATCTATGGGGGGCTTAGAGTGACTGATAACGCCTATTTAAAAGCCTGACAACAGTCCAATCGGCTTGCTAGAGAGACAAAAAGAGGGGGAAATCACTCGCAAGGCATCCCTTCCTCCCTCCCTCCTTCTTCTGTTCTCCTGCCCTCCACTCCATTTACTCCCTCTGCCTCTCTGGGCATCTTTTCATCTGGCTTTATTACAGTATCACACACCCGGGGTCAGTGAGTTCATCCAGACAAACAGACATAAGTGTATCAGCTTCTCATCAGGGGAATAGACACTGTGGCTTGTCCTCATGTGGCATCAGGGCTCATGCATCGCTGAACTCGGGGTGACTGACGCAGCCTTCATATTGTGGCTGTATGAAATAGTACTAACGAGAAAACAACATGCCAGAATGGTTGACATTGCCTGATGTCAGTCAACCGCAGCAGCAAACGGCTTTTCATTAGCCCGAAGGTGATTTTCATATAGACAAGGACAAGAAGGACAAAATAATGGTGGTAGAACACATTTTCGGTGTGATTGTGCTCTTTGCTAAAATGTAAAAGGAGTGACAAAAAATACTTTCTAGGGTTAATAGAGACCAGTTTGAGCACGTATATGCCTAAATAACATTTCTGTAAGTGTGACTTTGTCTGTATAGGGCAAGTCACAATCACATTGTACTACGTTTTAGGTATTTCAGGCGCTAGTCCGCCATAATGGACTGCATTTATTTTGGATACAGGATGTAGTTTTGGGAACAAACTGAACTGAAACTGAAAATCAGAATCAGAAATACTTCATTAATCCCAAAGGGGAATTGAGACATTACAGTTGCTCTTATATAAAAGCATAAAGAAATGAGAAAATTGAAGAAAATTGAAATAATATATATATATATATATATATATATATAAATAAATGACAGCTTCTTTAGGTTTAGGAAAGAAACAGGTTTAGGCAATAAAATTACAACTTTAGGTTTAGGCAACAAAACTACAACTGCTTTAGGTTTCGGCAAAAAAACAGTTAGGTTTAGGCAATAAACCTACAACTTATTTATGTTTAGGCAATAAACCTACAACTTATTTATGTTTAGGCAATAAAACTACAACTTTAAGTTTAGGCAACAAAACTAAACTTCTATAGGTTTAGGCAATAAAATTACAACTTTAAGTTTAGGCAACAAAACTACAACTTCTTTAGGTTTAGGCAATTAAACTACAACTTTTTTAGGTTTAGGCAACAAAACTACACCTTTTTCAGGTTTAGGCAATACAATTTCAACTTCTTTAGGGTTAGGCAACAAAACTACAACTTCTTTAGGTTTAGGTAACAAAACTACAACTTTAGGTTAAGGCAATACAATTCCAACTTCTTTAGGGCTAGGCAACAAAACTACAACTTTTTTAGGTTTAGGTAACAGAACTACAACTTCTTTAGGTTTAGACAATAAAACTACAACTTCTTTAGGTTTAGGCAATAAAACAATTTGTCTGATAATAATACAAATAAGAAATTAGAATTTTAAGAAATATGTACAAATATGTGCATCAAACACATACAATATATACTGGAAAAACAAAGTTCGGAAACTTGTGTTTGGTGGATTATTTCTCTGTTGTTACAATGCTAATTGGCATTGTATTTTACATGGTTGGAAAGCCTGTTTATTTACCTTCGCAATGATGTCCAACTTGTAAGGATCATGCATTTGTGGGATGAGCAGCACAGCTGATTATGTGGGTAGCGCCCAAGAAAAATTTGCCAAAATGCTCTGCCAATGGTAAACAGTGTATTCTCATAAGGCTACCAGGAAGCCTGCAATGACTGCCCTTCACCGTCAGGCCCGTTTGCGCTGGTGTCGACAACACAGACAATGGAACCTGAACATGTGGGGGAATGTCATGTTCAGTGATGAGTCCAGGTTCTGTCTGCGAAAGTTGGATGGCAG
>CAKAKR010060527.1:11717-23581 GCA_916700685.1 Adelosebastes latens | reverse complement strand
TAGAGTACTGCAACATGGCGGCGCTCTTGCCACAAAAGATAAAAACGGAGCTTCTTTTTTCTCTTAAATGCTGAACATTTGTCATGTTTGTTATATAATTGTTCATCAGAGTGGAAATCCCTTTAGTAAACCAGCTTAACTTGGGCGAACGTTTCATTTCCACTTTAAGCCAAACCATGATGTTTTTTTTATTAAACCTAACCAAGTAGTTTTGTTTCATTTTTTTTTTTTGTTTTGTTTCATTTTACAACGTTAACCATGTTTAAAACTGCGAGCGTAAGAAATACATAGAAAATATGTTTCCCTCGAGTTGTATGGGAACATCATTTTGTAGGAGGCAGGGTTGGTAGGGGACACCATGTGCTCCTGTTTCCATTCTTCTTCATTCATTTTTGAGCACATATGTATATATGTATTGTTTTATGATTGCTTTTGAATGTAATCACATGACATTTTGATAAGGACCTCCTAAATTTATTTATCAAAGTGTTGTGACTAAGATATGTACTGAGGAGGACATTACAAATGGGAAAATAGACTTGCTGTGAGTGTCTCTGGTGGACAAACTATGTAATTGTGACATATCTACATAGACATATATACGCAGATACAAAAAACAAAAAATAATGTATGTGTCGTCAGAATAATATAGATCTTTTCTTAGAACAACGAGCTTAGGAAACTTAATAAAAGCACTCTATGTTATCTTGAAATGATGACACAATTAATTTGTGACCAGGAGACAACAGCTTGTTCTTAACACTGACCAAGACAGTTAGACTACAGTAAGTCATGATCTGGAGATAACAGGCTTAAAAAAAAGAAATATGAGCAACCAGAGTGTCTCTCAGCTTTATCTGCTTTATCTCTCTTTTATTCCCGGAGTACCTCACCCTCACATCTATATTGTCTGCTCTGCTGCTCCACGTCTCCATATCAAGGCTGCTATCGATCCACCAGTCCAATGGACCAGCACTCCGTCTATGGTTCATATGACATTCTTTGAGCTGGAGTGGAACAGTAAAGCCTTCACTCAAACCTTTCTCGCTCATAGCAGATTCATGTCAGTGTGGCCGGCTTGCTCAACAGCTCTTTGTGTGCTCTAATAAGGGGTGAGACCAGAGAGGTCAATCCCTCCATCTCAGAAAGATATGAGCCTCAGCACCCTGTCAGGACTGCTGGACCTCTGCTCTGTGCCGCTCCGAAGTGTCAGATAAAAGTGGAGATACGGAGCCGCATGGCACGAAGGGGAATTCTTTGTTCGGCTCAGAGAAATCATCCAGATAGCTGCTCTCGGAGCACGTCTGCCATAGAGAGAAACGGTGACAGCTGAAATTTGAAATTCCGCAGCTTTCTTTTTGCATTTAAGCTTTTATAGTACAGAGATAGCATTCATAAATTCTGACTAAAACACAGGACACAAGAACAGCTGTCGGCTGGGTACTCCAGTGCCTGCTATGCTGTTTAATAGTGTGTTAAAAAAGATATATATATATATATATATAATTTTTTTTTAATTTATTGATGGTTTTTTTTGTGTGTATGTGTTTTATTATATCATGTGTCTAGTGTGTTTCTAATTTTGGTGTTATTGCTGCCTTAAGTCTTATAACTATTAGGGTTACTAGGGTTATTTCCTTTATTGTCGGGGGTGGGAGGGAAAAGTGGATGAAAAATAGAAGACTACTTATTTGCTCCGTAATTTATATGCCTTGCAATGTTCTTCCAATTAAAAAAACAACAACAAAAAATGGTGTGTTAAAGCCATATAGATTATATAATACAGATTACTATAACTTCAGATCCAAATATTTCTAACAGCTGCAATGGACTTCAACAGTCACAGAAGTTAATCGTAGCAATTAGGAACAAATTGCAGGTAAAAACACACTATTCATTGTTCATAAAATGACTATCGTGAATTTCATGTAGGTAGTGATGAATTGAGACATGTGGGTTGGCGGCCTGTACAGCTCAGTGTGCAACACATTTTGTTTTTTTGGGTTTGTTTGTACCAATGCAGTTTTATGTCTGCCTTGGATTTTAGTCGTGTTAGCGGTTTGGATGTGACAAAATATCGATACGGCAATATATTGTATTACTTCCTCTTAGGGTTGGGCGATTGGACGAATATATCGGCTATCGCTGATTGGCCGAGGAATACATCGCTGGTTGTTTTGGGTTTTTTTTGGGCGGTTTGTCATTTTATTTTGCTATTTTAATGGTCCGCGTGAAGGGTCAGCATATTTTCCACATCTAACTCTGTGAAATAAGGGTTTATTTTGACCAGACCAGAGTTGGTGATTGTTGGAAAGACTAACCAAGACGGTTTTGGTGAGTTTGTTTTTCTGTCGTTTGAATGAAGCGTGTTTTCAGTGCTCTGCGGCTAGAACAGCTGATCTCCCAGCTGAAACTACGCACACACGCACACACACCTGCGCAAAAATATCGGCAATCGCTGGTTGTTGGGCTGACAATAGCCTGTTGGAAAATTTTAGCATGTCGCCTAACCCTTTTGAGATACGTTATCTGGTGCCAAATATCAATATTTTATTAAAACTCTAAACAGCCGTGTTGGGACGTTGAGAAGAAAGTAGTTAGATACATTAGCGTCTTCAGCATGACGGTCGAGTGGCTACTCCAGGCAGAGAACTTTGTTGGTCGAGGAGAGTCCGACTCTAGGTCCCATGAACAACACATTACTACCGATTGTATTTTCACAGTGACGGTCCTCCTGCTTTCAACCAGGCAAATAAGGCCTGTTGTTTGTTTCATCACGGTTACAAACTAATACTACAAACCTGTGGTTAAACACTCTCCTGTGGGTAGTGGAGTAGTCCCACCTCTGTGTTGCCGAGCCCACATCAACGGAGCTCAATTGAGTTACATTATGATGCGTTCAAGCATCGAAGGGTGAAGGTAAATTATAATGCGATGATGATGTGTTCAAATGTATTCTTCTAAACTTTAGTTTTTGACGATAAACTTGTATAAATACAGCTGTTTGAGGGAGATGTTTTTCAATTTAGATTAGAATATTTTAGTGAGGCATAGTTGTATCCGTCCTTTAAACAGTTTAACCCCAGAACTGTTCTGCTTTCTGGCAGTTCAGCCTTTTTATATTTTATATTACAGTGATGGCACACATGGACAAATTGCAGTCAGCGTGTATTAAAGAGGCACTAAGCTAAGACGCTATTCCTTTTGTTTTACATTGTTTCATCTCAGTTGTCAAATTCTGTAGTCTAGAGTAGTCATTACTCAATAATTCATATGCTAATTATGACAATTTCAAACAATTGTCCAACAGGATCAAATGATGAAGTGATGACATTTTGGACAGACATGGATGTAAACTGCAACTTGACTGGTTGGCGGAGGCATACGCGGGGCTGTAACAAGCGCAAGCTCGACCCTCCCTACGCGCTCGCATCTAACACTCGCTCGCTTGTCAAGTGGACGTTTGAGACTTTGGAGACGGGGATGGAATAGACAGTGGCTGATGTCTGTCTCTGCTCCTTTGATTGCACTGCCATGCAGTCGGCCTGCTGGCACCTGTGTCCGATCAGACTTGAAGCTGCTGTTGGCTCTTACTCACGTTGTTCCCTCCTATCTAGATCCTTGCTTGTGTTGTACAAAAGCGTCCGTTAAATGAAATTGTAGAATTGTAGAAAGTTAACGAGGCTCACGCTCATTAGTTCCCCGTTCATAGGTATAGGTGTGTGTGCACATAAAGTACGTGCTCAAACATGACCAAAATATATGCACAAGTTCAATTAATGAGTGTGCATGTGAGTATGGGCGTGCATGTTGGTATGGGCGTGCATGTTGGTATGGGCGTGCATGTGTATGTGAGTGCCTTTGTTCCATGAATCGATGTGACAAAGACAGAACAGTATAGTGTGTGTGTGTGTGTGTGTGTGTGTGTGTGTGTGTGTGTGTTTGGATGAATTTGTTTCATGGTTCATTTGAATAAAGACCTAAAAATGTAGTGCAAACTTTGAAGGCCTTTTTCTCTAAATCATGGTTCGGTTACAGTCATTATGTAAAGTGACATATTTTGTTTAATATTTGCAGTACAGCAACACTCCTGATATCATTAGAGAGCTCAGAATTTCCTCTTTCCAACAGAGTATACAACTCAAGATGTGTTCAGGGTCAATGTGCAGCTGAAAACGATAGAGCAAGTCACATATTTATTTTTGATCACTCTGGGCTAAGCGCACAGTATAGAGCTCACGGTCAGTGCACAGCAGGTCACATGCACTCAGCACTGGACTTTAAATGCACAAATCAACCCTGTCCAGTCGGGGGTCATGCCTCTGTAATCTGCTGCTATCGTCACCTGATGATGGAGCAGAGTCGTGTTCACAGATGGGAACCAGCACACACTTTAGTAATACTTTTAGTTTAAATTAGAGGTGTGTGTGTGTGTGTGTATCCAGCAGTGAGTAGGGATGCAGTGTGCACATAGTGGGTTTGTCTATATTTTAGTTTAGAATAGCATATGAACACTGTCATGCAGATGTGTGTGTGTGTGTGTGTGCTTCTCAGTGTCGTCAGGATGCTTGAAGGCTCCTGGTGTCTGGGTTAGGGTTGAGGCTGTAGATAGAAGTCTTCCAACATTCGGAGTCCAAATTAAAAGTCAGTGAAGCGCTGTGCAGGAGAACATGCTGCAGACTGCTAATAGCAGGTCAGCACCAGGGAGCTATCACACTGATAATGTTAGGTAAGCTAGCGCTGCACAGCTAACCCACTGAGAATACAGGGCCAGACTTTAAAGTGTAGTACCATCCTGCTCACCATAGATAACTGGAGGTTAGAGGTAAGTCTATACCAGCTCGTCTGGTCTTTCTAATAGGAAAAAAAACAAAAAGTTAATATTAGGGAGGTTAATAATTAACCGTTTAACCGTTAACCGACATTAGGCATTTTAACCGATTAACGCTATCTGTTAAACGGTTAAAATAAATATTAATAATTAATTAAAAAGCTGAGAAAAATTCAGAGGAGTGGCTCGTCTCTTAAGGAGAACAGCTGGTCCACCTTAACAGCCCACCTTAAGAGGCGGAGCCGGAGTTGCAGGATAAAGGAAGTTGGCTCCGTTCTCTGGCTCGCTTGAGCGGAGTGGAGGAGTTGTAGCCTCGTAGCATTTATCCACCGACAAATAAACTGTACACACACTGCTACACCTATGTTCACAGCTGTAACACCACCGATAAATCCACACTCCCCGCCGCCACACACATACGGTCTGTCGGACACTCACTTAAGTTACGCAGACTACGTGTATGGCGGCGGTGAGCACGAAGCCTCCGACAATAGAGCTCCTAACGTAGCACAAATACACACACTGTTTGTTGGTCACTTGCTAAAGTTACGCCGGGCAGACACACAGCTGACAACCTGCTAAACTAAACTAAATGTGCGGTGGAGATGCTCCCGGACGGGTGCAGCTGGCGCAGCTGGCGCAGCGCTGCATGCGAGGCACAATCTTGTCGGTTAACGGTTAATAATCGGTTAACGAGGGTTAGTTATTGGTCAAGAAAATTTAAAAAAAATTAGCAACCCTAGTCGGGTGGGTTGCCGACATCGCCGCAGACCCCTGGCGCTTTTTACGTGGGCCGAGCCCCGCTCTGGGGGCACGACGTGGTTGGGGCGCACTGAGGACAGTCCGCCCCGGTCGACAGTCACTTAGATTCTTAGCATTTGCTGTTTGTGCAATCACACACACACACACACACACACAATGACTGTCTCACTGAGCGCCAATACTGTCTGACCTGAAATCTTTAATAACTCCACTTTATGTAAATATAGCCTCCTACAGTCCCGGAACCAGGCAGTGAGCCATTCCACACAGGCACTGAGCTAGATCGAAGCAGAGCAGCACACTACCAACATGACAGTGACAACCTCTACAGTTTGAGCACTGGACAGAAACCATCCACACAACACGTAGATGAACATTAACAGCTATCTCTGCAATTCCTCTGAAAGTTTTGTCTTTCTAAACTTTCCACATCATAGCTCCTGACACAAACTGGCCACAGCCAAAAGCTTCCAGCTGGCTTTTTTATTGGCTGTCGGACTGTTTTGGTCACCTCACCATTTTGTTCCATAAACAGGCAGCTGTAAACTCAAGCACAGTTTGAGTTTGTGAAGGCATATTGACAGTTATTTCTTTCCCTTTCTGCACAGTTTGACAGCAGTCAGTGGATTTGATTGAAGTTTATGAATGGATATTTACAAGGTGAGCTGTGCAACCAGGGTCTGAAATGATCTTTCTTCACTTCCTGCCACTGTGGCAGACAAGTATTTTTTTTGTCTGCCACTTTTGAAATCTCTGCGCTAAATGAAGGAATATCATTTTAGATCTGATGTCATTCAATGTTTGATATATTCTACATAAAAAACATTATATACATGGTAAATTACAGTTTTCGAATTACATCGTGGCAAACCTGTTTTTCGGGGGTTGGGATGGTACTGTAACACAGTACTGTACTGTACTTTGCTATTGTCATCTATAGTGGTTATTTGCATAAAAAACACACAATTCAAATGATTATGATTATTTAAATATTTGCTTTGATTAAAACAATCTTGGCAAACTGCTTAGAGCTAGTGTTAGGAAGTTAAACAGATCATAATACTTTCTCTACTATCTATTTTATATTGATGTGAAAACATCTCCTTCAAACAACTGGATTTATTCAAGTTTCTCGCCAAAAACTTAATTTTATGAGATCACATTTGAACACATCATGATAACGTTGTAATTTACCTTTGCCCCTTTAACGCCTCATAATAATAACTCAATGGCACCTCCGTTAACGTTCATATCTTCGGTATTTAGCCAGTCAGAACTGCGCTGCCCACCGGCTGCTAACAGATAACGTTACTAACTCTCCTCCTGCTGATTTCAACCAAGGTTTGTTGTTCACAGTGTCGCTTTATCAGAGAAAAAATAGGGTGCGTCCCTCAGGTTTAGTAGCGCCACGCTGTTGAGCGCTTTTTACTCCGAGGATCCCTGAAATCATTTTTTTCCTAAATTATTGTGACCAAAATATGTCCTGAATGGGACATTTTACAGCAACAAATAAACTTGTCAGTACAAACTATGCAACAATGACCCAGGACTAGAGAAGATCTGTCCTACCTTAATTCCATGTCCATCTGCAGTAAGTGCTTTCACCTGTGTGTTCCACTGCTTAAAACTAATCTAAGTGGGTAAAAACGCCTTTGCTCTTATTCACCTTTTTTTGTCGGATCTTGTGTTTCTATATCTTCTTAGAACTATAGAAGGTAAAACGGGGCAAAGAGCACAGACAAGTCCATCATGCTTGGCTAAACTTACTTGAATTAGGATCAGAATTGTTGTGAAAGGCTAACATGTGCCTCATACATCAATGTAACCCCAGCTCTCACCTCTCTGTCCCTGTCTGTCTTCTTCCCCGCTCTGTCTCTCTTGGTACCGCTTGTGTTCAGAGTGACAGATGAGCAGGGACAGACAGACCAATATTACCGGGGCTGGTTCTCCACAGGGACTCCGGCGGGCACCGATGCCTGACTCCAGAGGTCACGGTGTCTGGGTCGGAGTCTCAGGAGAGAGCCTGGGTGCCTCCAGACGGAAAGGGTGAGGTGGGGGGAACTTATCTATTTTAATGTTGACTGGTTCTCTGCTGGGTGACACTGGGGCTCAGAGATAAGCAGGAGCATCACTGCCAGTATTAGCAGTACAGCAGTTGAGAAATATCCATGTTGGGACTGTGAAAAATAGCCCTTATGTCTTGATAATGTACAGTATCACAAGGCCAGTGCATACTCACTTCATGAGTTTTGGTGCAGCAATTACACTAGGAGTTTAAAGATTTAAGCGAGTCAGAGATAACGCTACATCGATACACAGCCACAGATCCAAAACAATCTTTGTGTGAAACTTTTCAAATATCAATCTATACGGCTGTCAAAAACCCACTGTCCAAGTTGCTCTCTCTTTTCCTGTGTTCCTGTCCCCGTGTGTTGGTGTGTGTCCTCTCATTCCAGCTAGCTACATTTTCCAATCACAAAGGTACTTCGAACAATCCACCTTCTGAAAAACATCAACACATACCCACATTGCGTTTGCAGTCTGCAGAATGTCTTTAATTGTTAAAGCTAACCCTTCCAACTTCCAAAGCACACTGAAGTTTGGGGAAACTTCTCCCCGTTGCCACTGAAGCCAAAATGATGAATGACACTGACCTGGGAACTGAGCTGAATAAAGCCCTGTTGGCAGCATTTCAGTGAAAAAGATCCTGGCAAAATGTTACCACTAGCTCTGTTTATTATTGCTGGTGTGGCAGCAGACATGCTGTAAATGTCTGGGTTGTTTTTTACCTCTGCCAAGGCTTAAGGCCTAGGAAGGAGGTTATGTTTTCACCGGCGTTGGTTTGTTGGTTTGTTGGTTTGTTAGTTTGTTAGTTTGTTCTTTTTTCCGTTTGCAGGATCACTCCAAAGGTCTGTGATGGATTTGAATTTTGGAGGGGTGGGGTGTGGTACAATGAACTATCCATTAGATTTTAGTGGCGATCCGGATCATGATCCGGCTTCGGGAATGTTTTTAAGGATTCCAATCAGCCAGAACATTAAGACCTCTGGGTATAACACATGCGCAGTGTAACTGATGAGGCGTTGATGACGCATGACCCCGCCTCTTTCCTTCAGAGAGAGAGACAGAGAGAGAGCGGGGGTGGAGGGAGGGGCGGGGACACCTGTAGATTCTATGTTTTTTCACATTAAACTCGGTGAAATTACAGTTGAGTTCGACCAAAGCACACTTGGTGATTATTGGAAAGAGTAACGACGACGGTTTAGGTGAGTTTTATTTTGTTTCTGTCCAGTTTGAATTAAGTGTTTTAAGATGCTCCGCTACGAACAGCTGATCTCAACATAAACACAAATATACGTGGATGATGGCGCAAGCTGAACGGAGAGGGGGGGGTGCGGAGGTCTGCGCTCTCCGAATGCCATTCTAGTTGATTCAGTAAGTCATCTGAGAGGGAGAGATATACAGTACACACCCCTACAATATACACTTGTGAGTAGAATTATGGAAGAGGAGATTTTAGAGCTAACTCTACTTAAAAAAACAAAAAAACAAAACAAAAGAAAACAAAAGAAAACAAAGCATTAATTAATTAAGTAAAAGATGGGATTATATTAATTATGGGGAAATGTTCTGTGTTAAGAAGGGATCTCTTTATGGTCAATATGGAATGCTTCCATCAACCAAACGCGGTGTCAATATGGGCGTGTGAGTACAGGGCCCCAGACTGTTTACACCGGTTGCACTGGTGCGACAAACATTTTCATTTCGGTGCACCAGCACACAAAATGTATCTTTTTGCGCCGTAATAATACATTTTTTAAGTGTTTTGTCAGTTCCCCTATTCCGCCTACACATAGGTAATTTCTTTACACATTGTATAAATGGTTTTAAACAGGGTGCAGATAAATGTTTGAGAGTCGAGTTAGATGAGGCCATCTCCACCAAAGATGTACTGTAGGGTCAGAAGGGCGCCGTAGCATTTTTCTTGATAAAAAAAAACAATTAGTAGTTCTCTTCATTTTGTATTACCGGTATGTTTTATGGTTGTGATGTTGGTGGAGGAGGAGTAGACTACTGGGCGTGGTTTCACATATACACACACACAGAGACAGACCTGGTAAATGTCAGGCGCACCGGTGCGACCAATGAAAATGTTTAGTTGACAGATTTTTGGTCGCTTAGGAGCCCCGGAGTATTGTTTGAAGACGGACTTTAGAAAATGTGGACCTGACCTTTTTTTGCTCTTCATTCAGGTTGTCAAATGCCAGCTAGGCACAATTGCAAGACCTTTTCTTATGCGGACTGGCTACAGTTTGTTTCTCTAACTGAATGAATGTGATTACATCCTGGACCAAATCAGTTCTAAAGACTTTATATTCAATCAATATGTTTATATGTCAGTGCCTGCTTGGACAGGTTAGGGAAAGACTCGCGCCTCTCCTAAACCCAGAAGGATGACTTCCCAAGGTTACTTTTGTCTCAAAGTAGGACCAAATGTGTGTCACTCTGAGAATATTGGGTCACTTTATGGACTTATTTCCTTCACTGAGACATTTGATAAATAAAGGCCCAGAAGGAGAGAACAAACACACAGTAGTCTCTTAAGAACTTCAATGGCCAAGCTGTCCAACCGTGGCCCCGGGTGCACCGCTGACCTTATTCCAACCAGCAGCCTTCTCTGGCCTGAGGTCAGTCAGAAGTCAGGACAGGAAGTTAGAGGACATGGTGGTGACTACTGAGAGAAAGCACTTATAACTGAGGTCAGAAGTCAAACATCCGGCGTTCATAGGCTACGACACCTCACATCTGCAAATACACACACACACACACACACACACACACACACACACACACACACACACACACACACACACACACACACTGAGGCTGTGGTATTTGTCCTTCAGCCAGGGAGAAAATAGAACAACGAGGCCGAGAGGAGAGAGTGTACTAGGGTGTGTGCTTGTTTGTGTGTGTGTTTGTTTGTTTGCTAACCTATTTGTGTGTATGGAGCTCAACCAGTGAAAGTTGGCACTGGGCACTTTCACAAACCAACATTTACTCCGTTTTAAACAAACTCTGGTGCGGTTCGTTTGGACAGTTGTGAACCACAGACTGTATAAAATATGGACGGACGTAGGCTGTGATCGAAAAGTCAAAACATTACATCCTAACATCTTTTCCTAACCGCTTCTCCTTGACCTCGATGGAAAACGTCATGAGGTCAAGGAACGATGAGAAGGAGAATTCAGAAGGATTTAGGAAAAGACAACAGCGGTAAAAGAATGGTCCAGTGTCTCCTATGCTAAAGGAGATAATAAAGGAAGCATTGAAGCTCTCTGGTTGTCGCCATCTTGGCAGTGACAATTCCAGCTAATCCAAAAATGGACAAAGACGTGGAGCGTTGACGGTCTCTTTGAGATCCAGATGTGAGTCTCTTATTTTGAAAATGTATTTAGCCTATGCACTTAAGTTTCAGTGGGTTTGATTTGTGACAGTATTGACTACAGACTAATGTTTATTAACTAGGTTTGTCCTTTTATATGAACCCTTTATATGTAGGGATGCACCGGTACCACTTTTTTTCAGACCGAGTACAAGTACAAGTACTTACATTTGGGTACTCTCCGATACCGAGTACCGATACGAGTACTTCTCTGTGCCAAAAGACCCTCGTTAACAGCCAGCTGGAGGGTGTGAGCGACACACGGCAGGCTGGGGAGTCCCGCATACGAGGCGGTGCGCCGCGACCGGCTCTAGGTCGGCTTGGAAAGGCTCGGGGCGGAGGTGCTTCCCGGGGCCGTGGACAAAGTGCTCGCTGCGCCCTCTCTCTTCCAGCTGGGGAGGGACGGGGCTCCCTGCTCCCGGTGCGACTGTCGACCGAGGCGGACTGTCCTCTGTCAACCGCGTCGTTCCCCCAGGGCGAGGCTCGGCCCACGCAAAAGGCGCCAGGGGTCTGCGGCGATGTCTGCAACCCACCCGACCCGTCTTGAAACACGGACCAAGGAGTCTAACGCACGCGCGAGTCAGAGGGTGCAAGCAAAACCCTGTGGTGCAATGAAAGTGAGGGCCGGCGCGCGCCGGATGAGGCGGGATCCCGGCCCCGCGGGGTCGGGCACACCACCCGCACCGTCGGGGAGATGGAGTGTGAGGATCCGAAAGATGGTGATGAGAGGTTGACATCACGCTGCCGTAAAGTGGTATCGGAGCTGTTTTGCGAGTACGAGTACATGAGCACAGTATCGGACCCGATACCCGATACTGGTATCGG
>CAKAKR010060526.1:0-28792 GCA_916700685.1 Adelosebastes latens | reverse complement strand
ATGAGGCTGCCTGAGCAGTGAAACAAGAGGGAGAAGAAACTCCTCTGCTGAGGATCAGACGTCGCTTGTTACTACCACCAGACTGATGAAAAGGTAACATGAACGATTTGCCCGTTTGCATCGAGCCTCACTGAAATGACAACTGACAGAAGCAGAGAGGAGAACAGTTTCAAAATCTGATAGTAACGATATGATTGGCTCAGAGAGAGCGTGGTAGAATCTGTTTGGTTATCTAAGAGTGAACAACCCACAGTCAGCTGATAGAGTAGGAGCCAGTAGAGAGAGAGAGAGACAAAGGTTGTGAATGAGAGCGTGTAAAGAGGGTCTTCCTGTCTGAACTTTCGCTTTAAGCTTCATAATGTCTGTGTATTTCTCACACATGGTGCAGAAAAAATCAGACCACTGTGTAGAATATGTTTTTTTTAATTTTTAAAAACAAAAATACATAAAATAGACAGAATGACACAGTAGATCTAAGAAACAGAGTTCACATACAACTTCTACTATCTGGGATATTTAAATATTCCTTGCTTAGAAACCTAGATATGCCCACATCTTGCTGTTATCATTATTCCTTTTTCATCTGGGTACATATTCACACATCTCAGTATGCTTTTAAAAATACCACATTTCAAATAATAAAATGTTGATTTTATTTATATGCTTCCATTCTCACAGAGTTTATTGCCTATATAATAGTTAAGTCACACAATATGTATACATATAAACATGCTTGAATCATCAGCCAACTGCATTATCTCTATCTGTAAATGCTGGAAAACTGTAAAAAAAAAAAAGAGCTTATTGACATGGTTTGCATTTTTCCTCTCTATCTTTTGCTTTGTTGAATGTTGAATGTTTAAAGATCTTGTTGTGCAGCTGGTACTACCACCCTGATGGAGGCAAGATAGCTGAAAACATTTAGTGAATAAAGCATGGTGTACTGGAGAAGAGTTGTGCAACCTGTTTTCATTTTTGATGGACTTGCATTGAACTTGACACAGCTCTGCCCCAGCGTGTTCTCAAAGTTAGAACTTGTAGGGCTCAAAGTAAACAAAGGCAGATCCGAACACATCATCCGACTACACGCAGCACTGACAGTCTATCTTCACTTTAAAAGCTTATATTAATTCAACCTCAACTACACTTGTTCTGAGCAACTTTGGAGTGAAAAAGAGGAGCAATATCAACTGCAACAACAGTCAACGCCAAGCAGTTAAAACAAGACACCCATCGTCCACCCCCACCTTGTCTGAACTGGCACAGAGTGAAGACAAAGTGATTACTCTTTCGTCGGGTATTTTATTTGAGTGCTACCTCAACAAGTTCAGACTTAGTTCACCTCTTTCTTTTATTCCCTAAAGCTTTGTGTACACTCTACTGACCTTAGTTGCTCTGGGTGCAAAGCTTACAATTAGTCTCCACACCTTCTCATGATGAGAGGAAGGCATCTTTCAGTTATGTAACATCTAGACCTATTGGGCTGAATTTTGGTCAGACTTTGAAATTTGTCATGTCTTGCACTCCTTGCAAAACATATGTTGCCCCTTACCATTCTGCCCTCTTTTGTAGAGGGGTAGGGGTGGGGGACAGGGGATGTCCAGGTGTAGATTAATAGTCAACAGTAGATGTCACATAGAAGTGGTGTACATCATCTGAAAGCTGAGAACCTGAAGATTAATTTGAGATGCAGCTCGGCACTGTGGGTCAAGTTGTTCTAGTCATTAATAACAAATAAATATTAATTAATACATGAATTAATCAGTTAGAATAAATTGTGAAAGTGTATAAGAGCGTAGAACATGATGATATACTGTAAGTTTGTGATGGTCATCCCCATGCCCATGTTGATATTATATGTTACAAAGATTTGGTGCTAAATTTAACCATTTTCTAACCATTCAAGAATTGATCAAATGATCACATTCATCCACCACATTAAGACACCAAGACGTTGAGGAACACCATAGAAAAAGCCATGCTGTTACTTGGTTTCAAAAATTTTTGACTTTTGGAGATTTCTGCAAGAATTGCACTTTTTCGCTGATTGGATGGCGAGCATTCCGTTCTGGAAACTGCTCAGAAACCCCCTTATTGTCAATCCAGCAAGATCCATCCATCCTCTGAATGCTCTAGGTCTCTAGTTTGATCCATCCATCCTCTGAATGCTCTAGGTCTCTAGATTGATCCATCCATCCTCTGAATGCTCTAGGTCTCTAGTTTGTGGCTGTAAAGTTTCATGAGGCTGTGATTATCCTAGAGGTCACCACAGGTCATTTTATACAGTGAGGACGCGTTTCAAAAAATGGTCACACTACAATGAAATGTCTCCTGTTGGGACTAACATCATCACACATGAACACAGTTGGGCTCATTGGATCCACAAGAGTCTCAGCTTTACAGTTATACCCAATTTATGGAATTCAAGACTGTTTAGGGACCCCAGTATGCAGAAATATTCAGATACACCATTTTAGTATAAGCGAAAATAACATATTTATATGCATTCAAAGAACTGCATGATTTTTTCCCAAAACTGAATGTGATTCTTATAAAGTGGGCATGTCTGTAAAGGGGAGACTCGTGGGTACCCATAGAACCCTGGCCGTTGGAGTTTTAAGGGTTTTAATATGTTAAGCCATATTTACATTTACATTTTTGGCATCTGTACATCATTTCCAAGTGACTTACTGTACAACAATTGTTATCTCCCACAAGTTCAGTATCCTGTAAGATGCATCACTTCCTGGAATTCTCGCCCTTAAATAAAGCTTTGAATTATCGTCAATACGACTCATACAGGAAATGCTAGCATAGCCTTATCCATCTGCACATGGCCAGTTACAAAAACTTTCCAGGCAAGGAGAAGATACCACTATCTTACTAAACAAACAAAAGAAAGTGAGTCATGAAAGCATGAATATGAAAGGACTACATGCCTAATTAGTATCCTTGTTGGTGTGTGTGCAACATGCAAAATATTTATCCTGTTATGTGTCAATATTCTAGAGATTAACATTTCCTGTGAGCTACAGAGAGACACTAATAATGTATCCCCAGCTGCTGACTCCTTTGTCCACACACTGCAGATACAACACACTGTGCCACACAGACGAAGGGACATTTGAACAAAAGGCTTACTGTCTGTTTTCGCTCATTTAGTAATTAAGTAGCATCACCAAAACCAGGAACTATGCAAGTTATACAGACACCATGAGACATTTTTTAACAAACCACCAACATCACAGTGGTTCAAGTCTCACCTTGAAATATAGCATCCCTCTCAGGTCAATCAGTGTAATTTAAAACATTAAACATCAGCCATATTATCAAGCTGCATCATCCATTTCAGGTATTGTCAAAAGTGAAGCGGAAAGATCAAATATATAGCGAAGTTTATCATCCTTCATAGAGAAACCAAAAGGAACCAGAGTTAAAAGGAGAAAGACAAAAAATGACTACTAAATGTTTCTTTAACCTATGTTTGTTTACGGGTGCACCCGATTCAACTGTTATCAGGCCATTAAATAGACGTTATCAGTCGCTATAAGCACCATAGATGTGGGTCAGTAGGGGCCTATTACGCCTACTATGTTGTAAAAGTGAAAGTGAAACTTAAAAGCAACACGTTCTAACATGTTGTATAACTTGAACACAAATGAAAAGGCTTTTTTTAGGTTTAGGTAACAAAACTACAACTTCTTTAAGTTTAGGCAACAAAACTACAACTTCTTTTGGTTTAGGCAACAAAACTGCAACTTCTTTAGGTTTTGGAGAAAAAAACAGTAAGGTTTAGAAAACAAAACTACAACTTGTTTAGGTTCAGGCAAAAAAACAGATTTAGGCAACAAAACTACAGCTTCTTTAAGTTTCGGCACAAAACTACAACTTTTTTAGTTTTAGACAACAATACTGCAACTTCTTTAGGTCTAGGCAACAACACTACAACTTCTTTAGGTTTTGACAACAAAACTACAACTTCTTTAGTTTTAGACACCAATACTGCAACTTCTTTAGGTTTAGGCAACAAAACGACAACTTCCTTAGTTTTAGACAACAATACTGCAGCTTCTTTAGGTCTAGGCAACAAAACTTCAACTTCTTTAGGTTTAGGCAAAAAACCAAAAAACCAATTAGAAAAACACAGTGTTTTGGGTTAAAATAATAGTAATAATAATAATAATAATAAACTTTATTTATATAGCACCCTTCTAAACAAGGTTTAGAAGGGTGCTTTTCATAAAAAAAAAAACTAAAAAATCAAAAACAATAAATCAGCAAAGAATAAAATACAATCAACAGAGGGATCATAAGAACAAGAAACATCTTGGGGTAAAATACAATTAAGAAAGCAGAATAAAATGGCCAGAGAGGGATGATAAAAGCCAGCATCAAAAACGCTTTCCATAAAATACATTTTTCAGAAGGGACTTAAAAGATGGTAATGAAGTAGCGAGTCTGATTTCAATAGGCAGAGTGTTCCATATTCGGGGGGCTCTAACTGCAAAGGCCCGGTCACCTTTGGTCACAAGCCGAGATCTGGGAACAACCAGCAGAGCTGCATCTGCTGATCTAAGGGAACATCCAGGCACGTAGGGGGTCAATAGGTCCTTAATGTAATTTGGGGCAAGGCCGTTTAATGCTTTAAAAGTGATCATTACAATTTTTAAATCAATTCTGAACATAACGGGCAGCCAGTGTAAATTGGCGATTGTGATGTGTTCGTATTTGTAAGTGCCTGTTAAAATTTGGGCGGCAGTGTTCTGCACCAGTTGTAGTCGGTGAATGGAGCTCTGGCTGATACCAACATAAAGTGCATTACAGTAGTCTAGGCGGGAAAAAATACAAGCATGTATAACCTTATGTAAATCGGAAGGAGATAAAAAAGATCTGACTTTAGAGATCTTTTTGAGCTGGAAGAAGCATGACTGAACAACTGCCTTTACTTGAGCATCAAGACAGAGATCTGCATCAAATATTACGCCAAGATTTCTAGCAGTCTGTTTCATGTTTGTACTGAGGGAACAAAGCTTGAAGTGAAGCAGGCTGGTAGAGATTGTTGGACCAATGGCTATAAGTTCAGTTTTATCATCGTTAAATTAAAAAAAAAATTGTAACATCCAGCATTTGATGTCATTGAGGCAGGAAAGAAGGCTATCTAAGCTAGAGGAGTTACTGGGGTGGGGAGGGACATATAGCTGAGTGTCATCTGCATAACTATGGTGAGAGACACCATGGCTCTGAATGATCTGGCTTAGGGTAAGCATATAAATTGAAAACAGCAGTGGACCAAGAATGGATCCTTGAGGAACCCCACAATTAAGATGTGTAACAGAGGAGTTGGCATTTTCTAAAAAAAACAGAGAAAGTTATATTAGCGAGGTAAGAGTGTAGTAGCTGAAGAGCTGTTTCTAGTCGAAGCAGGAGAATACAGTGGTCAATGGTGTCAAAAGCGACACTTAAATCTAAAAGCACAAGGACTGAGCAAGCACCTCTGTCAGCTGTTAAAAGTAAATCATTAAAAACCTTAACAAGGGCTGTCTCTGTGCTATGGCTGGCTCTAAAGCCTGACTGAAAACTGTTAAAAGTGTTATTGTTATTCATAAAAGAGATTAATTGGGTTGAAATTACTTTCTCCAGCACCTAAGATAAAAACGATAATTTGGAAATTGGTCGGTAATTATTAAGCAAAAGGGGATCCAGATTGGGTTTTTTCAGTAATGGTTGAATAATAGCATGTTTAAAATCCTTTGGAAAGATGCCAGAAGTTGAAGAACTGTTGATAATTGATAAAATAACAGGACCAACAGTGGGAAATATCTCTTTTAAAAACTTAGTTGGGATACAGTCTAAAACACAAGTAGAGGATTTCATTTGAGAAATTAAAACACCAAGTGCTGAGATGTAAATGGTTTGAAACTGGGTGAGGGAGACAGGATTATTGTTGATGGTGGGTAGATTTCGTCGATTTGGTGAAATTTGAATTTGAATGTTCCAATCATTACACGGTTCAAGGTCTGTACTGGTTGGTCCATTAAGAACAGAGCTGATGACATTAAAAGGTACTTTAGGGTTGTGATTGTTTTTGGAAATTATATCTGAGAAATGAGCTAATGTGTCTTTTATTGCTTTCTGGTATGTTATCATATGGTCCTTAAGAGTATTGTGAATAGCAGTGGACTTAGTTAAATTCCATTTACGTTGAAGTCTTCTGCACTGTTGTTTCAGGGATCGAGTGTGATCATTGACCCATGGAAGTGAGTTTGGTTTTGACTTTCTGGTTTTCATAGGGGCAATACGGTCAAGAATGGAAAGAGAGAGACTGTTAAAAGAGGTTACAAATTCATCCGGATTTTGTGGAGGAGTTGTAGTGGGGATAAAATAATTACTGAATTGGGCTGCCGAGTCAGCGGTAAAAATGCGGGACAGAATGATGCAATGAGGTTTTAAAACAGGAGAAGAGGGTAAAGGAGCTTTAAAAATAACAGCTTTGTGGTCTGATACTGGGAAATCTATTAACTATACATTCTCTGGGGAGAAACCAGAAGAAATTACTAAATCCAGAATATGACCTTTAGAATGAGTAGCTCCTTGAACCGATTGTGAAAGAGTAAAAGAATCCAGTAAACCAAGGAACTCACTGGACATGGGGTGTGAAGGGCAACATACATGGATATTAAAATCACTTAAGATAAGCACTCTGTCATACTTAGATAAAACAATTGATAGATGTTCTGAAAATTCTGTGATAAAATTGTTGTACCTTGGTGGTCTATAAACTAAAATACACAGTAAAGGAACAGGGCCTGTAATAAGAAAACATAAGACTTCAAATGAACTAAAATTACCAAAGGAAATGGGAGAGCACTTAAAACATTTCTTGTAAAAAAACAGCTAAACCGCCACCTCTCTTACAGGGTCGAGGATGATGTAGGTGTTTCAAATCAGGTGGTGAAGTTTCTACTAAAGCAGTAGAGTCAGCTGGAGTCAACCAAGTCTCAGTCACCATAAACAAGTCCAAGTTATTAGCAACAATTAGTTCATTGATTAAGAATGATTTGTTGCTGAGTGACCTTGCGTTTAGAAGGCCAATGTTTTTGTGTGTGGCAATTAACTTTGAGGACAGATGAGCAGAATACCTTTTAAAGTGTTGTAGATTGCAGGTATTGGCTCCCCACTGAGGCCTTATGGGGCAGTAAGGCCTGTTGTTGTAGATGACTGGGATTGTAGAGACTGGAAATGGCCGACATGGGGAGCACTGTGCAGGTCTGAGAGGTGATGGTGTCCGAATGAGACTGTCCGTGTTGCAACTGGACCGGGTGGTAGTTATAGTGCAGCTTAAGTTCAACAGTCCAGAGCAATTGGCTAACTTATTGTAAAAATCTGTGTCAGAAGTTGGATAATTAATAGGAACTCTAGAGGGTCCTGGCTCCACATGAGCAGCAGAAAAGACGCATGGGGAACCAAATGGACTGGTGCTAGGAACCCGAGGACGTCGGTAGTATTGGGACTGGTCCGAGCCAGTGAACACAGTTGGACATCGGGGAATTGATTCCGTTGCATGCTGATGGAACACCTAGGTGGGCGACACAATAAGAAATGTTTCCAGACAATAGTTTGGCTCCTAGCCAGTTTGGATGGAAGCCGTCACTCCTGAATGGCTGCCTGCGTTCCCAGAAGAGGTTAAAATTGTCAATGAATGAAACACCGTTGGCAGTGCAGTTTGATGAGAGCCAGGTGTGTAGCGACAGCAGCCTGCTGAACCACCCACTGCCACGACCACAGGTGGGGATAGGACCGGACACGTAGATGTTCCTCACAGATCTTTTCAGCGTGGTGAACAAGTGGATAAAGTTGGATTTTAATAGTTCAGACTACTGTTTACGGATATCATTTGTGCCGACTTGGACAATGACTCTAGAAATGTGAGGTTCGTTGGCTAAAACCTCAATAGCTTTTTCGGCTATGTCACGGACAGTGGCACCCGCGAAACAGCGGGTTATTGCTGAGTTTGTCCTGACATTCCTAATGATGGAGTCACCTATAACCCACGTTGTGAGCTGACGTGGAGGCTGACCTGAGGGCCTGGAGCTGGTTACCCTGGAGGAGGAGGGCCGGTGCCGTCCACGGGGAGCAGAACCTGCAGGCCGGGGGGCTCCACCTGTTCTTTGAAGCGGCTGTGCTGGACTGGCTGAGGGCTCCCGGACCCGGTTGTTGGTGTCCTGATGTTGCTCCAGCTTCCACAACACCTCAAACCTGTTTCCCAGCTGTATAGACCCAGATGGAGGAGTGCGGGAGGGGTTCCCACCTCGTCTCTTGTCACCCCGGACAACCGTTCAGGGCTCCGAGGGAGCTGGTGTGGAACATTTTCGCGTCTTCGGTTTAGCACTAAGCCTGGGCCAGGGATCTTCCTCGTCGCTCGGTGTGATGATCGGCGGCTCCGGGTCTGCAATGACAGAGGGACCAAGCCAGGGAAAGGTGGTGGCCATCGTGTCGATGTGTCGCTCATCCTCTTGAGTTTGATGGAGGCTGGAGATCCAGCCTTCGAGTTCGGCTATTTTTTGGGATAGCCGACAGCATCCAGCGCAGTCCGGTGGAGAGGTGAGTGGAGGCATTAATATAAAAACTTGGATGTGGCAAGGCTTTACTGTTTTGTGCCCAACAGGTGTGTTGGTTGGTGTAGTTAGCTTGACTAAAAAGTAGTAAAAGCTAGTGACCGTTCACAACCAGCCAACTTAAAACTTAAGATCCAGACGTCTGATGACTAAAATATTTTACCTCGTTAAACCATTTAAGTAAAACAATCAGGATCTAAAAGTGTAGAGTAGAATTTAAACTCATGAAAGGCAAAAGGAGAGAGCCGATGGACTGCGCCACATCATGCTCAGCTGACTGCGACTGTAACTAACTGTAATAACTACAAACACAAAGACAACTACACATTGTTGGTTTCACACGGGATGCCAACTCTGGTAGTCTAGGTGAAAACCGTCCTGCCATGATTAGTATGGTCGCCAGAGCTCGCCTTTATCATATTTTATACCTTCTTTCGGTGATTTACCATGTGAATAGATGATAAAACCTACCAGTAGGTGTGGTAGGCCCCTATTGACCCACATCTTTGGGGCTAATGGCAACTGATAATGCCTTATCAATAGCCTGACAACAGTCTAATCGACTAACTACAGGTGCTAAACATGGCTAGCATGGCCAATGTAGTGTGTGGCCAGTATTTTTGAAATTATTCTACAAATTCTAGAATTAATTAATTTAAATGTCTGAATTCCGTGTGTATATTTTCCGGACTATAGAGTGCCCTAGCTCCACAATGGAAAAAAAAACATATAGTGTCCGTAGCAGGTGCACCTTGTTATCCCAAAATTGATGCTTAGCTTTGCTCTGGGAATGATGTGAAATAAATGATTTTCCAAACTATATATATTTGATTTAATAATTAAACTTTAGATTTATTTAATTGATGGATAGTTAGTAGAAAATAGTGCCAAGTGTCCATCCATAATTCACGGTTGTCTTCAAATGTCTTATTTTGACCAACCAACAATCAAAACCCCAAAAATATGCAATAATATAAAACAGAGTCCTCACATTGGAGAAGCTGGGACTAGAGACCGTTTGGCATTTTTACTTGATAAATGACTTTGATGATTAATTGATTATCAAAATTGTTGCCGATTAAATTCAAATTGATAGACTAATTGATTACTCCACTAATTGTTTCAGCCCTAATGACACAAGGTTTATACCATATTATGTTCACATCATGTTATGTTACCTAGCACACTGGGGCAACATGACATTGATTCATAGGTGGTCAAACTTTCAATTTTCTGCTCACTTTAGAGTAACCCAACAACTGTTTTTTTTTTATGTAGGAAATACTCGATGAGTGAGTCTGATAAAAAATCTGCCATGAGTAACATTCCATTTTAAGCTGTAAATGACTTGCCTGGGAACCAGACAAATTTGCGTGTGAGCTTATTTGCTCTAGCAGATCCGTCTGGTCCCCCTCTGGTTTGGACAGATTTCCATCAGCCTGTGACATGCCAGGCCAATCACAACCATTTATCTAATGTGGGGCGTCTTTGGGACAAAGACCATACAGAGGAGCGCCATTTTCGCATTTTTGAAAACAACCAAGATGGCTACAACTGATGTGTAACTTTCTGTTGAAGCTGCTTTTGTATGGTACTGGATGGCATATTTCCACTAAAAGCAGAACAATCAGATACACTTAAATCTTTTCTAGAGAAGAAAACTGTGTTTGCAGTACCTCTGAGAGGATTTGTTGAGTTTAATATACCAATTCATAAAATACCATCTCATTTGTGCACACTGCAGCAAAGAGAGTACTTTGCTAAGAACTGAAAGTCAATCGGTCGTTCTATTGCAACGTCAGCGCCCAGCAGCAAAGCTATGCTTTCGCCATTTTGGGCTGAAAACGACTACCGGACGCTAGTAAAACGTCTGCCTACAAAGTGCCGTACAAAATTTTTAAAAAGCTATTTCTATTCTATTGTCATAATTGTAATGTCTCTACTGAAATGGCCTGTGTTGAACAATGAAAATAGTATACATCTGCGTACTATTATAACTATTTACCTACTTACTTATTTATTTATGAAACCTTTTTGCCCAGGACTTCCCAGAGCAGCATAAAGTGAGCGATGGACATAAATGGAAGTTAGAAAAATCCAGCACACAGATTTTGAGATTAATCTCAAACTTTTTCAACAAACCACAGACCATGGATGTAGAAGAGTGTCCAGTAGACCACAGACCATGGATGTAGAAGAGTGTCCAGTAGACCACAGACCATGGATGTAGAAGAGTGTCCAGTAGACCACAGAACATGGATGTAGAAGAGGTGGTGTCCTGTGCTTTTTGCCCTGCGTGTTAGTAAATAGCCTACAATGCCATTAAACTCTGTTAATGTCATGCTACTAGCACTACTAGCTACTGGCCGATAGCCGGTTGTTTGGGAACAGAGACGTTAATACATCCACCACGGTACAGGCTTACAGCATACAGCCCATGGATGTATAATAATATAATAAAAGTGATGAATTACAGCCAATATATCCATTATTACAGCCGCATACAGCTAGCAGGAAGCTGGCAGAACCAGATTTGTCATATGAAGGTGCGGTCCCGTGGGTCTGATGCACGTTCAGTATGCTGAGGAAAATAACTCTGGATTCAGCTGTTAGGGAATTTTACTACTTTTAGGACATAATGATTTAAATGAGGACTATTTAAGTGTTCATGCTGGGGAGTTGATTTATCAAAAAAAAAACTTGTCTTCTGATTTACAGACATCTCTTTATACATTCATGGCAATGGACTCATTGGCATTTTCATTCCAAAATTGCGGAAGCGCTACCGCAGCGCCTTCTAGCGGCTATTGTCAAAACAGCACCAGAGTTTCGCCTCTTTGTCTCTATACTCTTTGTCTGTATTTTCTGTGCATTTTGACATCACTAAGGCCTTTTTTTTTCCCACCTGCTTTGTGTCAAGTCCTGCCCTAATGTCCTGTGATTGGCTGGTACTACTGTGATGTGCTTGGCCATTTACACCGGGCGGACCTGGTCACTGGACCTTCAGTGCCATCTCACATGTTGAATACCCGTTGATAACACCCTTTGGAAATCAAAAAATAAACTAAGAGGTTCCAGACTAATTCCCATCTGTGATTTGTCCGGCAATGTCAGGCTAGTTAATTACAACTCAGCTCGCTAAAACACCCACATTTCAACACAGTGTATATGACGTGTACCTGAGCGTACACTTTAGTGGAAGCTAGTTATGTAAATGCTGAATGTTACTATCTGACACTTGTAGACAAATAACCATTGGTTGTTGCGCACCAATATGATTCCAACACTAACATTACATCATAAAAGTCATTTTTATCCGTTTGGTCAGGTTTTTTCTATCAGCCGATTAACCATGAGCTGTCCAATCTACTGCATGTGAGCAAATAAGATGGCAGAGAGATTTCTCGGTTGTCGGTTTTGGATATGAGTCTGCTCTAACACTGCCCTCAGTTCTGAGGCTGCCCTGCTGTAGCTACAAAAGAAACTTAACCATCTTGTCACGTTGGTGGAGAAATTACCAAGGAGACAGTAACTTCTCTCTAAATATAGAGCCAAGGATGTATCCTTTGCCAATTTCTACAGGCCACAGTGCACAAGACACACAGATTAACCTGTGACTCATGCTCCTCCGAGTGCATTTGTCATCTCTACTGCTGTGTCAACTTCAAGAGGACAGGCACTTTCTCACATAGAAATATATAACTTCACCATATTGCAAAGTAGTCAGCCTTTTATCTGGAAACAGGAGGATACTAGTGATTCAAATGTTCAACACTCAAAACCAATTTCCCTGGAGCAAAGTCTTTAGGTCTCAAGTGTTGAGAGGCAAAAGCCCAAGCCATGTATAAACCTTTTAGAGGCCAAGTCCAAGTCATGTCTCAAGTCTTTAGAGAGCAAGTCCAAGTAAAGTCTCAAGTCTTTAGAGAGCAAGTCAAAGTCAAGTCCCAAGTATTTAGAGGACAAGTCCAAGTCAAGTCTCAAGTCTTTAGAGGCAAAAGCCCAAGCCATGTCTCAACCTTTTAGAGGCCAAGTCCAAGTCATGTCTCAAGTCTTTAAAGGCCAAGTCTAAGTCATGTGTCAAGTCTTTAGAGGGGATAGTCCAAGTCATGTCTCAAGTCTTTAGAGGGCAAATCCAAGTAAAGTCTCAAGTCTTTAGAGGCGATAGTCCAAGCCAAGTCTCAAGTCTTTAGAGGATAAATTCAAGTCAAGAGCAAGAAAGTAAGTCAAACTCAAGTCTTGAGTCTTTAGAGGACAAGTCCAAGTAAAGTTTTAAGTCTTTAGAGAGCAAGTCCCAAGTCATGTCTCAAGTTTTTAGAGGACAAGTCCAAGTAAAGTCTCAAGTCTTTAGAGGCAATAGTCCAAGTCAGGTCTCAAATCTTTAAAGGGCAAGTCCAAGTCAGGTTTCATTACACCCACTCACGCCCAGAAAACACTGTCAACTGGTGCTCTAAACTAGCATCCCTGCTGTCATTTCATACAACACGGTGTCCTTTATTGTATCTTCTGCAGCAGATGATTCAGCAAAAACTTTTGGACTCTATAGTCTGTGTTACTGAATAGTTGTTTAAATTGAACAAAATCACTAGTTGTTTCCAGTCAATTAGAATACATAATGGGAGTTTCATAATGAGTTCATGACTCCCACTCAGCTGTGGGGCATCCTTATTCAGGTGGGTGTCCATATACAGTGTCACTGCATATACATATTATATATCAATGGCATGGGACTATACACAGTGAGAGGAAAAAACAGAGACAACAAACACATGATATAACTACAACCAGTGTAGCTGGAGGC
This sequence comes from Adelosebastes latens, assembly GCA_916700685.1. Classification (NCBI taxonomy): domain Eukaryota; kingdom Metazoa; phylum Chordata; class Actinopteri; order Perciformes; family Sebastidae; genus Adelosebastes; species Adelosebastes latens. The sequence goes on along the minus strand of CAKAKR010060526.1, from coordinate 15,379 downwards.
ATCACCAGGAGCGGAATTCAACCTGTTGCCTCTGAGAAGTACAGTAACCTAGTGATGAGTTGGGAGCAACTTGGTGACGTAGAAAGCAGTAATGATCAGCAAGCTGAAGAAATGCCAGAAAAAGCCTGGAAAGCCTCTTTGAGGGCTGTTATTAATGGGCACAAAATGTGCTTTGTGGCAGATATTTGTTGCTGTTATTATGACTCACACAACAGAGGCCTGTACTACAAAGCGAGTTCAACATACCCAGGGTATCTTCTCGTTATCTGGCTTCACTTACCCTAACAAACGAGAGCTCGCTAAACTGTACTACGAAGCTGGTTATCAACTCGGTAAATCAACCCAGGGTTTTCCAATCTCGTTATGAGCTCGTTCACATGAACGAGGAGGTGTTTGCAGCATCTGACCAATCACAGACATGAACAAGACTACTGACGGACAGACAGAGCGGCACAGAGTAAACTATATTAGACAAATACGAAGAAATTAAACACTTAATCCAGGCTAAAAGTGACACAGTTGAAGCTGCCAAATGCAGGAAGGACAGCTGGTAAAAGAAAAAACTCCGGATGTGTGAATGCATAAATTAACAGATTTATTAATTTAACGGAATACTCAAAGTAAAGTGTTCTTGACTAAATATAAATAGCGTTAACGAGAATAATAGATGAGAGAAATACACGAAGATGAAGTACACTTCTTTCTACCCTACGAGGATCAAATGGCGTCTATGAGTATTTGAGCCCTCTTTCACCTGCTTTCCCCCTCTGTGGCGGTGTGAAACGGACTCAAGAGCAAATAAAAAAAATATATATATAAAAATATAATTCAAAGCGGTAAACACCCACAGCATAAAGTCAGCTGTCCTTCCTGTATTTGTCAGTTTAAACTGTGTTGTTTTTAGTCTGGATTATGACTTAAACTTCTTCATATGTGTGTAATATTATCATACAATCACCGCACAGAGCTCTGAATGGTCAGTAGGCGGTGCTCTCATACGAGTTGATCTCTGATCTGGAACATAACCTGCTCCGGAGCAGGTTAGCCGTTCAGCATCAGTTACCATGGAGATCTACCTCGATAAGAAGTGAACCAGTTTCGTAGTACCGAAAACCCAGAGTTAACCCTGAAGTTACCTCGATAACGCCAAATTCTGCTTCGTAGTACAGGCCTCTGATCTCCAATGACCATGTTTATTTACTCCATGCGGCCTACGGTAAGCACCACAAAAAGCAGGCTTCATTGAAATTCTTTTGACAAAAACAGACGTGCTGAGACTATTTAGTGTATGATGGAAATAAATCTACACGCTACATCCCAGGCTTAAAGAGATTAAATGCAGAGCTGTTTTTAGTGTTTTGGATGAAGTTACATCTTAGGTCGATTGAAGTCAAGTCCAAGTCAAGTCTCAAGTCTTTAGAGAGCAAGTCCAAGTCTGATCTCAGGTCTTCAGAGAGCAAGTCCAAGTCAAGTATCACATTTTTAGAAAGCAAGTCAAAGTCAAGTATTGAGTCTTTAGAGGACAAGTCCCAAGTCATGTCTGGAATCTTTAGAGGGCAAGTCCAAATCAAGTCTCAAGTCTTTAGAAAGCTAATCCAAGTCAAGTCTCAGGTCTTCAGAGAGCAAGTCCAAATCAAGTCTCAAATCTTTAGAGGCGACAGTCCAAGTCATGTCTCAAGTCTTTAGAGGGCAAGTCCAAGTAAAGTCTCAAGTATTGAGAGGCGAAAGCCCAAGTCATGTATCGAGTTTTTAGAGAGCAAGTCAAAGTCAATTCTCAAGTCTTTAGAGGGCAGTTGCAAGTCATGTCTCAAGACTTTGGAGGCAACAGTCCAAGTCATATCTCAAGTCTTTAGAGGCAATAGTCCTAGTCATGTCTCAAGTCTTTAGAGACAATAGTCCAAGTCAAGTCTCAAATCTTTTGAGGCGAGAGTCCAAGTCATATCTCAAGTCTTTAGAGCCAATCGTCCAAGTCAAGTCTCAAGTCTTTAGAGGAGAAGTTTAAGTCAAGTCTCAAGTTTTTAGGGAGCAAGTCCAAGTCAAATCTCAAATATTTAGAGGGAAAGTCCAAGTCAAGTCTCATGTCTTTAGAGAGCACCTTCCAATTTCAAGGCAGCCTGGTCACTCATTTTTATGTTGAAACAAATTGGTATTCACAGTGTTATTCATTGGTATCAATATTTTTACAGTTTAGGCCTACTGTAGAGTGCTACCCATTCTCTCCAACCTCCTACAATTGCAAGTGTGTACAAGGTTACAAAGATGCATCCCCTGTTAATAATTATTCATGACAGTTTGGCAGAACTCCAAAAGGCACAACTACACTCAGTAGAGCACTTTTAAATGTTTATGGGTCACCAAGTCAAGTCTTCTCATCTCATTGCCTTCAAGTCTCAAATCAAGCTGACGAGTCCAAGGCGAGTTACAAGTTCTCATCTTTGCGATTCGAGTCCAACTCATGTCCAGGTCTCAAGTCTACAGCTGTCTACAACAAAGACTGCAGTAGTCTGTCGTAAAAGTCCCAACTAAGATATAATTATATGAGTTGCTATGACAAACAAAAAAATATAAATTAAAACTGGAAAAAAGGACTCAACAAATATCATGCACCAAAGGCAGAGACTGAACTCATATAGAAAGCTGGAGTGAGTGTGTATACAAACAGAAAATAGAGAGTAGAGAATTGCATCATTCAGAGAAAGATTTTATAAAGTACAGTTTGATTCATTAACAGTCTGTATTCACCCCCAGAGACAGCTGCTGCTTTTGCTGCAGTGAAAGTCCTTCAAGGTGAAATTCATGTTGAGACAAAACAGACATTTTTTTGTCATTAAAGAAAACTAAAGGCTTGCATACTGGTAAGTGCAGAAAACATTAGGTAACACTTGTAATTGGCAAGGCAGAGAAGTGTCTACACTTTCCCGTTATAGGTGTATTCATCTAATGGACTCAAAATAGTTTCTAGTGACAGTTTAGGCGAGCACTTTTCTGAAGTCTACTCCTTATTGCAAACGCTAATTAAGATGGCACATGCTACACAGTTTCCTCTCATCCTATGGCCTGAGGCTCCCTAATAAAAGGGCCACTTCAAACAGCAAGTGAGCATCTAATTAAATTTCTCCACAAGTTAATGAGACACGATGTTTACTCCTCCGTGAGACGATTAGTGAAGCTACTAAGACCGTGCACCAATGATACTGATGTTTAGTTTGAAAGGTGCTCAGTGAGTCCCTTATTATTTCACCTCTCAAGAGCACCTAAATGATATGCAAATAGGAAAAGCTAATGTTCCTCTATGGAGAAAACCTTGTTGAAGGCCCCTGTAATGTAAATAGCTCAGATTGCCTATCTGTATTTACCTATGGTTTGTATTCTCATATCACGCAGATAGATACAAAGTAGAATTGCCAAATGGTAATGCTGCCTGGAGGCTCAATTTGTGTTTAAGAATATTTGTCCTTATGTGCTTTAAGGTTTAAATGCTGAATATGTGTTTTTTCCAAATGTTAAGAATCAATAAATATCAGCTGATGGCTTGTGGGAAACTGGAGTCTCTTAAATGCAAAAAAAAAGTGCTTGTTTAAGGAAAGGCTGGGAATATTCAATCCTGGAATGAATAAAGTTCAAATACATTTCAATTCAAATTTAGCCATCTAGGATACAATATAGTATGCAAACCATATGATGCTTGCTCTTACAACACAATAGTGTTATGCTGTAGCACCATTTAATGTCATATTTATCATCATTTCCAGGCGCAGTGAAAGTTAATCTACTTGCAAAAATATATGCATGTATATTTACTATTGGAAAACAATTAACGACACAAACAATGACAAATATTGTCCAGAAACCCTCACAGGTAGATTTAAAAGGTTCCAACAACTCAATGTTGCCCCAAGGCCCACTAGAGGGTTAATCCGGCCCTGGCCAAGATGACCACAATGTAACCAAGCATGAAGGGAAATCAAAACTTTGTTAGTTTGTACATACATTTAAAAACAAAATGGTAATGGATAGACTATACATACTATAATCTAAACATTCTGTGTAGCAATTAAGGGTTTTTTATATAAATATAGGAAGAGGCTTGGACATTAGGGAGTGTGAGTAAAGAGTGCTCCAGGGATAAAATATTTTTGTAGGCCAACCAGGAAGTTAGCATCGCCCTGAGTTCCCTCGACAAAAACCCAATGGGATTTTTCCTTTGGCTTTTGGATTATTGCAGAAAATAAACTCTGTGGAAAACACACGTTTATAATAATTACACGTTTTGTTCAGCAAGATAATCTTCACAAATGAACAAAAAGAAGTAAAAAGCTACTATTAGTCTATAAACAAACTACACCACGGTTGCATGAGCGTGAGTAAACACAACGAGGCTGTAAAGGAGGATGAGTCGGCGTGATGGCGTTTAGTCGTCTCAGTTAGCAACCGCCTTTTTTAAGACACATAAAGGCTCTACAATTCACGAGTGGGGTATTTATTTATGTATTTTATGTCGTCGAACAAAACATTAAAATCTCTTATTTAAAGCTGAAGTAGGCAGATTGGAGCAAATATGATTTTAAAAAGTTATTTTTATAAAACGGTCGCTATATCGTGACAGTAGTACATGAAACAGGTAACATGAAAAAAATCCTGTTCCTCTGTGTCCTCCGGTACTCCTAACGGCATCTGCAAGATTTCACAGACCGGAGGAAAACAAGCAATAAGAGCTGATCTGAGGTCTGCTGTCCAGCTGCCAGCTATACCGTCTTCGCTGTCAATCACTTGTGAACTCCGACCAAACGGTCAAACTATGCAGCGCTGATTAAATATGAATCAATATTCTGTTACGTTAATGCCTATTTCTCTCCTCAGATGTTTTCAGAATCAGCTTGTAGTGCACGGTTTAGCTGTAAAATGAAAAAGTTTGTGACGCCGCCGCCACGATTGTGAAATCTGGTGAAGGAATGCCAAGTTCCGGTCACATGACCAGAGCACAGCCAATAGGAATGCTCCCTCTCTCTGAAATGACCTGTGATTGGTCAAAGCCTCCCGTCACAGGCTAGATGTTTTAAAGCCTGAAAACAGAGCCATGAGGAGGAGCAGAAGTCTAGTTTTCTCTCAGAACACTTGAACTACAATATGCTGAAAGGTTATTATGGAATTTTTGACCAATGATGCCAAAAATATACTGCCTGCCCTCACTTTAAGGCATCTAACTAAAAACCCATTTAAAAAACCCATTGAATGCCAGACGAAGGAACCGTCAGTGCTGAAGTGCTAACTCATTTACGGGTTTTAGGATTCATTCCTGTAGCGCTCTATTTTACAAATAAGAATTATATTGTATTTGTAAAATGTTTCTAAAGACAATAAAATGTCCCATTATCTCTCCATAAGAAGGTTCCTCTGCCTTCCTGCTGCTCATAGGCTGTAAATGTTCCTTCCATAGAGGGAAATGGTGCATAAAACTGGCAGTACTGTATGTCACTGAAAGATAAGAAAAGGCAGACAGTGACATCCCCCAGCACACATGGGAAGACCTTTTCCAGACTTTCCTCTTAACTGCAGAGCTTTCATTAGTGAAGTGAGGCCAGCTCAGTGTTTGCTCTCAGGGATGGAGGATTACAGTTTGTCTTCCACTCTGGATCAGACCTGCCTGCTGAATATCTCACATCCAACCCAACAGCCTCCTTACCGGCCGCAGGGCTGCTGTTGCGACATGACCTGACAGGAGGAGGTGCCGGGCGGTTCAGGTGTGGGTCGTGGCCGGTAGGAGAACTGCTGCGGACTTTGGCCTTGCCTGACGTCACATACTGTATCTCCCCTCACTATTCAGGACTATTACAGCCCTCCAACACAACCAAACAGAGTCGCTAGTGCGTAAACTCTAGTGTTGATACGGAGCAGGATTCCAGTCAAAGGATAGATTATGGATCGAGCGTCACTCTTAGAGCAAAACTGCAAGATACAGAAGCCCATTAGTTATTTTACAAGCCAGTTTAACGAGTCACTTTAGGGCGCCCATATTCCGTTTGGAAACAAGTTTACGCTTTACTTTTGGAAGGAAATAACACAAAAACAATGAATATTCAAAGAATATTACGGCGACAATAATAGGTTATACAAGGAAGCATGCAAAGCCCAAACAAGAATAAAGTGAATCCAGGACATATCATAGTGTGAATATGTAGCCACAAACTTCAGCTCCACTTTACGCATGACTTCCGTGGCGAAAACTTTCCCTTGCGCTGTCGCACAACAGCTCAGACGAACAGTGAACACAGTTCAAATAATAATAATATGTACATAAATATATATTTGTCAACCATCTTACCTTGTCTATGTCTTCTACAGGATCCCAAACGGGCGAGAAAGGAGAGCAAAACGGCGCACAAAATCCACCACTTGTTGGATCGAGTCATGCTGCTGAACGGCGCACTGCTCCGCGCTGAGTGGAAACTACTTAGGAGGAAAACTTCATCACGTTGGAGGGCTGAAGTTGTGACTGCGCGCGTGTGTGTGTGTGTGTGTGGGGGTGCGTACTTCCGTTTGATAACACTATGTCACTATGCAGGCGCTATGAAAATGAAATTGCCAGTAATTTCCTGGAGGGATTCTTGAGGAAATAAAATATTCCCCTTGACTCATAACGTTTACAGAGATATTAAAAGAAAAACCAGTGAGGAGTATTAATTATATGTTATCATATTACCTGTCTTCCTTTCTTATCATTTTTGCCTATGACGTCAATGCTTTAATAGTGAATCATTGTGGACAACCTGTACAATGGCATGTCAGCAGAAAACTTGATCCTGCTATTTAGCACTCACACAAGCTCTCTCTCTCTCTGATAAACTAAGCCCAACCGCAGGTTGCATCTTTACCACCCCTCAACAACACTTTTATCTGCTTCAATTCACCTCACAGTGGTGAGACATTTCCATGGAAGCCCAGCTGTCCGTTTCATTCAGGAGATTGGTACCTGAGTTATGGCCTGTGGAGAGGTTTTGAACCCCCTTTCAGCTCCTCCAGGCCTCTGGGAGTGACACAGCTACTGTAATTGAGCTTCAAGCTGGCACATACTGTATATGTATGCTGGAATTATAACCCGCCAGCCCCTTTGTGCCCCATACTTTCACAACTTAAATGAATTAATCACGCTGTGTTAAATACCGCACAACTGTACTATAACACACTATGTTGAGTACAGATGGCTGCGCTAGTGCCAAGGCTGCATGATTTGAGACACAGTAGGAGGTCGCCAAGAATAAAAACTCTGGCTTTCACCGCGATGCACTGTGGTGGAGTTTATCCTTATCCGAGTCAGAGTCTGAAGACGGGTGTCGTCTACTGTAGCCTACAGATTGTGAAGCCCTCCTGGACCCATTTGTGATTTGGGGACATACAATTCAAATTGACTTGGCTGGTTTTAAGATGAAAGCAAAGGCAATAGTATATGTTAAAGCCACAGTAAACTGGGCTATACTACACGTGTTGGAGACTGCACATGGCCACAAGCAGTAACAATTGTAACAAAATGTAAAGTCTTATTGAAAACATTTTTATGCAGACAAATCATTTTTAAAGATGAATACACCCACAGAGTTTAATAAGTTAAAATAAATTAGTATGATTGTGAATTAATCTTTTAAAAAATGTTGACGGGTCCAAAATGAATGTTTTGTTTATGTCTGAGGAAGACATCTGACGTCTGGTTCTCACTTCTTGGCTTGTGAGCCAATAGTATAACAACGTTGGTATCACGTGGTATCTCTGTGTTGTCAGCAATCACGTTGCCAGTTTAACGGTAAGCGCCCGGCTTCACTCTGGTACCAACCCCAAGAGCTCAGCGATAAAAGATGCTGCTCTGCCATGCCTGGCACTGACACTGGTGTCTCCATTACGCTGCAGAATACTTGAATGTTTAGTGCAATTATTGAAGTGACAACTTACGGTAGCACCTATTAGCTCTCTTCGCTTAATCGTCCGAAAAACAATAACCCATAAAATTACAATTGGGCATATTTAAACAAAACCAATAACAACGACCAACAGCCTACGTTATTATCAGTGACAGCTGCACCCAGTTATCTGATGTTAGAGTTCTCCCAAACAATGTTTATCAAAGGTGCACATCACAAGGAATTTAGAAGTGGGTGGCCGACTAAAAAGTAAACAAATAAGGGTTTATTTCAACCACACACACACACCTAATGTAGGCCTATAGATAAATGTCTGAAATCACTTCAATACTCTGCCACGATAAAAAACAAAATAACATCGCTAATTCTTCCTGCCCGTCTTCCGCCATGTTTGTTTACACTAAAGTCATGTTTGATTGTGAGATATTTTTCAAAATGTCCATGTTTTTTTTTGTGTCTCTTGTTGTTCATGAATGAATCTGTTAGTGTGTGGTGTGCTGTTTTGGCCAAATCAATGCTCACGACACACTAGAGGAACAAAACTGTTAAATTGAACATAACATGTCGTTATGTTTGAGATCTCTCACATTTTCAAAATCTGTTAAGATTTGAACAAATCTTTTAGTGTGGGCCAGCTTTAACTCTGGGAACACAAGTGACTGTATTTCCTAAAATGTCAAACTATTCCTTCAGGCATGGCATGATATTTTGGCCAATATGTGCTTCTAACTTTTATAGTGACAGTTTGGAGAAAACCTTGTCCTGTTTCAACGTGACAGTCTAGGCCTTCCTTTTGTGATCGTTCAGTAGTAAGTTCAGTCTGTGGCTGGTTTGAACTTTATTCGTTTGGTTCAGTACAACATTAGGCCGATATGAGCACTGACAATAATCTTCAACGCTCAGAAACCACCAATCTACACCAAAGTTAGTGCATGGTGATCTTTGCGGTAGCATCAAGCTTCTAGCCAGGATGTAACATGCTGTATAGGGAAGAGGAGCTCCAGAACACAAAGCCACTGATTCGGTCAGTGTAAAATAATGATACAGTATAGTGATTAGAGCTTAAGGATTCAGTGTTAATGAGTCATTTGTACATTAACTGAACACTTCTACTTATATTGTTAAATACTGTAACTAGGTACTCATAGTCTTGATTAAGGGGTTTGGCTTTTAGATGAATGTTTCAACAGATGAACTGAATATCTTTAGTTTTAGTCTACTGTATTCTTCATAAACTCCACTGCTGTCAAAGAAAGTGAATAGACATTGTTCCAAAAGTGATGGCCACACTCAAACTTTTTGTGCTGTCTTCAGATGGTGCCACAGTTGCCAAGAGAAGCACTCTTTCTGGACAAGACTGAGACCGACTGAGACTGGCCCAACTCCCCAGAACAGCTGAGAAAGTTCATAATTGTTTCCTCTCCCTGAAGGGACGCTGAGGTGCCATGAAGCCAGCCTCCCAAACTCCGACTGCTCTCATGGAGCTTGTAAACAGCCAGCAGCAGAAGATGTGGTCATTACCTGTCAGCTCCCAGGAGGGACTGTGTGGAACTTTACTAGTGTGATGCAGAGTAGGAAGTTCCTACTCTCGGAACAGAGCAAAGATGTTCAGTCCACCTTCCTTTGGCAAATAAAGGTTTGGAAATACAATAATAAAACATGCTATATCTCTCTAAATTTCATTAAGATAAGAGACTGTGACACCCTTGGGGATTTTATTACTGTAACTGCATGAGTCAGTTATATCAGCCACCCTGAGTAAACTATGACTATTTCATTTTGCATGGGCCAATATCTACCCGAGGAATACTTTTCATGACAAATAGTGTATCATCGTCATTAGAGGTGTCATATTCTGAGGTGCAGCCTGCTGTATTGTACAAGCAGAGAAGGGGATTTCTGGGCATAACTTCACCTACTTCTAAGGTGCATGGAGAGGGGGAATTGGAAATCTCAAGAGAACTAAAGTCCAGCCTGCTGTATTCAAATGGTTTGAGAGCACAAGTGGTTCCAAACAGCAGCCGCCTCCTATGATTTGCAATCTCCTTCTTAAATAGCAGTTTAGGTTTAATGGTAACATTCATTGACAGTGAAGGAGGTAGTGTAGATTCGCAAAAAGTGATAAACATATGTTTAAATATTTGCCTTCCTCATTGGAGACCTATGTTTGAAAAATTGTCATATCTTTTTTGGACTTACATTAAATCTGCACTAATCTATATTATATATTTATATAGATCAAATGTCTATGTGTAATAGGAAAGGTGGTGCTCATACATGACAAAACTGAACAGAAGGATCAGCACCTTTCTGTACTGGACTGGCAGCGGCTTTCTAGTCTGCCGACCACTCAAAGCTCTTTACACTACATGTCAGCATTCACTCATTCACACACACATTCATACACTGATGGCAGAGGCTGCCATGCAAGGTGCCACCTGCCCATCAGGATCTAATGTCACTCATACACCGATGGCACAGCTTTCGGGTGCAATTTTGACATGTGACCTGAGGAGCCGGGGATCAAACCGCTGACCTTCTGATTGGTGGTCGACCTACTCTACCTCTGAGCCACAGCCGCCCCTTACTGGTCTTACCAACCTTGTTTCCAGTGGCAACAGCTGTAAAAAAAAAAAAACGCAGATGGCTCGGCACCAAACAGCAGTTAGCGACTAGCTAAGAGGCAGATATTCCCCTCAGGAATTGAAGGGGACCAAAACTAGTTAAAAAGAGAGTGAATATTAGACTTACGTTTGTCAGTTGGACAGAAACATGGCTCAAAAGGTCCATGTCCATAATATGTCACTGTTGTGTTGACACCTTCTTGTGCTGCCCCCAAGTGGCGCAGCGCAACAGTCATCGCTAGTTTCAGGCCGACGCAGTTGTCAGTTTCATGCCCAGCACCCACGTTGTGTAAGTAGCAAATGTACTTGCGCCCATCTGTGCACCCATGGGCGTGTTGGTCTTAAAGGTCACCTATTATGCAAAATGCACTTTTCCATGTCTTTTAAACATCAATATCTGTCCCCAGTGTGTCTACAGGTCACCATAGTATCATAAAAGACCATCCTCTCTCTTTTTCTCCTGCTCCATCTCTCAGAAAATGGGTCTAAAAAAACGCTGAGCAGCTTTTCCTTACACTGGTGACATCGGGGGCGAATTGCAAGCCATATAAGGGTTTCCTGGTGGAACGGTTAGAACCAGAGGAGAACCTGCAGCTAGGTGACCCCGCCCACAGCCTGACACTCTCCTCCGCCTCGTAACTATGAGCAAAGTCTGCTCCTACTTCTGTTAGTCTGCAAGAACCAGCAGAAAAGTCTTCATGTACTCCCATCATCTAAATATAACATGTTCTTTCACAAAGGCTTTATGTAATTACACTGTTTAAACAGGTGATATGAAACATTAATTTGATGTCATGCATGTAGAAGAGTACAGGTAGTAAATAGTGACTGTAAGCAACACAACACATTTCTGTTTCACAGTCAAACTTTATTTGAGTAGACAGATGACAATATTAATTTACACAGCATTTTTAATTCCACCTGCAGTTATGTTGACATGGTACAGGAGAAAGTCTATTTCAGCTACGGTAAACTAAGCTACGGTTAAGGCAGCAGAAAGCGATTGCACCATTGACCAACAAAAACCGGGTCTAAAGTCTGACGCAGTATTTTCCTGCTAAAGGGCTCATTATTCAGATACTAAGATGAGTCTACAGGCAGGTTCACAACACGCGTACACTCTGCTGGTTACACACACAGGGTCGCTGCAGCGCTCCTCCTCCTCAGTTAAACACAGTGTCGACTCTAGAACAAGATTTTTATTTATGTTCAGGAAAACAGTAAATTCAGGCGGCAGGTGACAACTCCGAATATAATGAATATAATGAAGTGAGGCTCTCAGGCATTCTGTGTTGCTCAACGTGCAGCGCTCTCAGCGTGACCGCCGTGACCAGAGAGATCACGGTGCACACACGCCTCTGTGGCGTCTCCTCTCATCATCCCCCTGTGTGTGTGAGTGTAGACGTAGGCTACTTCACAGTTTGCGGGCCCTCTCAGCCTCAACGGCGGCGTTTTGAGGCTGATGGATCCACACATTACGCACCGCCTCTCCAGCAGCGCCCGGCTGTACGTCCGTGTCTAATTCATCTCCAGAGGATTCCGCTCAGCCGGTCCGAGCCCCCCCCGTGGGTTGTATCGGAAAGCAATATAGTTTTCATATTTATCAATACATGTTTATCATATTTAGCCCAGTGCTTATTATCATATAATGAATTTTGACCCCCCGTGCCTCCTGCACCTCCTATGCAGTCAGATGGAGTTGTTGATCGGACAGAGGATCGGGAGACGGCGGAGGCAGAGGGTCCACCGGCCAAGCACCACATACATCTGCTCGCGCAATTTAACACGTATAATTAAGATTAAGATTAACTAAATACAACCCCTTTGCCCATTGCGCCTTACTTTGTGCCCAGATTATGTTCCGCTTAACTAGCAAAAGTGGAGTTGGACATGCCCTAAATGCACTTTAAACCATACACTACAGATCATTAAAATTGGGCGTATTGTCACCTTAACCGAGTGGTTTCACGTGCCTTTAATTCACAGGTGCCACTATTGTAGGAATGTCCACTCAGACGAAGTTGGCAGTGAACATGTTGGAGATGTATACAACATAAAACCATCATAAAAACATTTGTCTAATATGTTTAAGGATAGTGTGACCCAATCACCATTTTAAGTTTCTCCCAAAATGCATTTCACTTTCTCAAATTAGCATCCTAATCTCTTACATAATCTCTCAGTAAAGCTTGACTAGTGGGTTATTTTGGATTAACTTTATATCCCAACTAAGAAGTAGTTCTATTCTTTGCATTTACTAGAATAATCTGTAATATAGTAGAAGATGTATAGCAAACTAATTTCATGATGTCTGAATGAGGTGCTTGCATATACAAATAGTAATAATTATGTGACATAATTATGTCACAGGTTCAATCCCTGGCTCCCTCCCGCAGTCCAAAGACATGTAGGTTAGGTTCATTGTTGACCCCTAAATTGCCAGGGTGTACCCCGCCGTCGCCCAATGTCAGCTGGGATCAGCTCCAGCACCCCCGCGACCCCGAAGGGATAAGCGCTTACAGATAATGGATGGATGGAGATTGGAAACGTTAATACATATGCAGTCGAATGAGCTTTTGATTCCATCTTGTTTCAGGATAATAACACTAACTTTTGCTCTCCTGGAACAAAATAAATCTCCCAAACTGAATTATCTCAACCCATTGACGGATCTTTTCTGGTTTTGAGAAAAATGAGCCTTGAAGGCTAAAAATGATGCCGAATCACTTGTAACACACCAGTCCACAGACTTAGCACTTTGTGTGCATGTTTGGTCGTACATCAGTGCACATGTGTGGGATGTCAGTGGACAAGAATGTGCCTGTCTGAGACTAATCGTACAACGCTATTACTCACTCTATTCAGGGAAACTGTGTTCCCCACCTTCTGCATGGAAAGTCTTAGAGTGAGAGAAAGTAAAAGTCACATGGTCAAATATGCGGCAAAGCTCTAATGGAATTTCCTGTGTGCTAATTTTCCCACGATATTATGGCCTCAATACAGCTGAAACACTTGAAACAATGTGTTGGAGGGGAAGACTCCTGACACTTGGGCTTGTAGCACATGACATGATGTCATTTGTCTGTCCTCGGTTATGGCTGTGTCCTTATATATAATGTATATATATATATATATATATATATATATAAATTTAATTTATTCATGGATATAAATGTCATGGAAAAGCAACTTTTACTGAAAATTAGGACTGACAATGGATTAAAATATTTAATCGCAATTATTCGCACACTTTATCTGTTCAAAATGTACCTTAAAGATAAATTTATGAAGTATTTAATACTCTTTTCAACATGGGAGTGGACAAATATGCTGCTTTATACAAGTGTATGTATATATTTATTATTGTAAATCAATTAAAAACACAAAACAATGACAGATATTGATCCAGAAACCCTCACAGGTACTGCATTTAGCATAAAACAATATGCTCCAATCATGACATGTCAAACTGCAGCCCAACAGGCAACAACAGCTGTCAGTGTGTCAGTGTGCTGACTTGACTATGACTTGCCCCAAACTACATGCGATTATCATAAAGTGGGCATGTCTGTAAAGGGGAGACTCGTGGGTACCGATAGAACCCATTTACATTCACTGATCTGGAGGTCAGAGGTCAAGGGACCCCTTTGAAAATGGCCATGACAGTTTTTCCTCGCCAACATTATGATATAGTTGGTACCGATGGATTCATCAGGTTTTTTAGTTTCATATGATACCAGAATCTTCACTGAGCCCGCTACCACCTAAAAATGACAGGTTGCGTTAATGTGTTAAAGACATTAGGGGGCATTATTATCGTGTTAACTTTGACATCCCTATACATATATACATATATACATATATATATATATATACTGGGAAGAAAAAGTTCGGAAACTTGTGTTTGATGGATTATTTCTCTGTTGTTACAATACTAATTGGCATTGTATTTTACATCGTTGGAAAGCCTGTTTATTTAACTTCACAATGATGTCCAACTTGTAAGGATCATGCATTTGTGGGATGAGCAGCACAGCTGATTATGTGGGTAGCGCCCAAGAAAAATGTTCCAAAATGCTCTGTCAATGGTAAACAGTGTATTCTCCTGTTGGTACTGACTCTTGTTTTGAGTTGTTTGGTGGATTGGATGATTGAACTCTCTATCAGTAACAAGGAACAAACAAGACATATTGGCTATTTTACACTTTATTCATTCAATACACCGTCAGGAGCCTCAGTAGCGGTGGAAGATCCATACGCAGCCACAACAGCCTGGCACCTCCTCCTCATGCTGGTCACCAACCTGGTCACACGTTGCTGTGGGATGGCGTTCCATTCATCAACCAGGATTCGTTGCAGGTCAGCCAGCGTGGTTGTGTTGGTCACTCTAACACGTACAGCACGCCCAAGCTGATCCTACAAGTGTTGAATTGGGTTGAGGTGTGGACTCTTGGCAGGCCGTTCCATTCTCTCTCCCACATTGTGGAGGTAGTCTGTGATAACCCTGGCTCTGTTGGGGTGAGCGTTGTTTCTTGGAGGATGAAGTTAGGTGCCAGGTTGTGGAGATATGGGATCGCCACTGGCTGCAGAATCTCATCCCGATATCTCACTGCATTGAGATGGCCTTCAATGATGACAAGCCTTGTTTTGCCAGTGAGGGAGATGCCGCCCCCCCCCCACACTATGACACTGCCCCCACAAAAGGTTTTACTCCATCGGTGCAACAATCAGCATAGCGTTCTCCGCGTCGTCTCCATACTTTGACCCTGCCATCCAACTTTGGCAGACAGAACCTGGACTCATCACTGAACATGACATTCCCCCACATGTTCAGGTTCCATTGTC
>CAKAKR010060525.1:10912-35291 GCA_916700685.1 Adelosebastes latens | reverse complement strand
CAGATATTGTCCAGAAACCCTCACAGGTACTGCATTTAGCATAAAACAATATGCTCAAATCATAACATGGCAAACTGCAGCCCAACAGGCAACAACAGCTGTCAGTGTGTCAGTGTGCTGACTTGACTATGACTTGCCCCAAACTGCATGTGATTATCATAAAGTGGGCATGTCTGTAAAGGGGAGACTCGTGGGTACCCATAGAACCCATTTACATTCACATATCTTGAGGTCAGAGGTCAAGGGACCCTTTTGAAAATGGCCATGACAGTTTTTCCTTGCCAAAATTTAGCACAAGTTTATTTTAGCCTCCTCACGACAAGCTGGTATGACATGGTTGGGCCCGCTACAACCTAAAAATCATAAGTTGCGTTAAAGAAATTAGGGGCATTAAAGCAAATTTGCTAATGCGTTATCGCGTTAACTTTGACAGCCCTAGTTTTAGCATCTTTTGTGTATGCACCTCTCTGCCTTTGAAAAACAGGAAACACATGAATTTCTCATGCAATGTTCACAGATGAGCAAGCGGGTTTCAAAAAGTACATTAAGATTAGTGAATCACTAAAAAGAACACAGGCAAGCAAAGCTGTCACAGTCCTTTTGTCTAGAAACGCGTGTGCAGGTAGTCTCGAATCCATTATCAAACATTCACCAGCATCCATTAAAACATCTTGTTTGCTTGTTTGTTTACTTGTCTCTGCAGAAGCCCGCGGGTTGTCACCACCTCGTATACATCCAGCGGTGTTTCAATATTCACAATGATGTAAAACATGCACATCTAATATATTATTTAGTTACATTCCCCCAGTAATAAAACACATTTTTGATTCTCTCTCTGGTGTGATCCCGACATTGTATTTCCATTATTTTCTCTTTAAACATTAACCATGGCGCCTTTGTTGGGGATGCATTTCCATCTTCTTCTTCTGCTTAAAGATTCAAACGGCCTGCTGCTCAGGACAGCCGGGCCGTAATGTTTAAACAGAGCTGACAGAGGAAGCAGAAGAAGGAATGTTTTGCCTAAAATCTGCTGAAAATTCACTTTTTTCCAGCTCTCTCTCTCTCTCTCCCATTACAGTACAGTGCTATGACTGCAGTTTAGGGTTTACTAGGTGCTGAGTGGGGACTTCTTCTCCTCTCAGGCTGATAATAACCTCACATAACACACACACACACACACACACACACACACACACACACACACACTAACACATGCAGTATGTATTGACTGTGTATTGATCTATATTGAAAACATTAGCACAGCGCATGCTTTATGTTAATGTATATGAAATTGAGTAGTTTTAATATCAATGAGGT
The DNA here is from genome assembly GCA_916700685.1 of Adelosebastes latens. Lineage (NCBI taxonomy): Eukaryota > Metazoa > Chordata > Actinopteri > Perciformes > Sebastidae > Adelosebastes > Adelosebastes latens. The sequence continues at coordinate 33,974 of CAKAKR010060525.1, read as the reverse complement.
TAAAGTAAAAATACAAAATACCGTATTTAGTAAGAGGGAGACGATTGCTAAACACTAACCTCAGTTCCTCAACAGCTATTTTTGACAATGCTGGCTTGTAATTGACCAATAATATATGTTACAAAATGTCACAGCCAGTGCTCTTTATGAAGCATTACTTGTGTGCAGAAGTCTGGATATTACATATTTCTATAAAGCTAGTATTAGTGGAGTAATATATTAAAAGTCTGACCATTTTTAAGCCACATACTGTACTTGATCTAATATAAAATAAAAATAAAACACATACATATATTTGCATAAAGAAATCATATTTGCTCACTCCCGTGTTGATAAGAGTATTAAATACTTGACAAATCTCCCTTTAAGGTACATTTTGAACAGATAAATCATGACAAGACAATCAATGAATGTGACTTCTCGAACAGAGTACATTTGAAAAGTAGTGGAAAAACTCACTACCTGAAATAGATCACTGTAATTGGGGCACAGGATAACAATGGTTTATTTATTCCCCCCCCTGTATGGCATACATGCTCATTAGTCTATTGTATCTTTTAAACTTTTAAAATTGAATAATGTAGTCTTGTTTTACTTTTTAATCCCCTAATGAATCCATAACTCAAATGAACATTAAACATCCTTTAATTTAGTTTGGCTGAATATTTGGAAACGATCGAAAGTAATTTCAAAAGATGTGTTTTTTTTAATTGCTACACTTAATCCACGAGGACGGTCATATCAAAAGGGATAAATGAGCCTGACATTACTATATATTTATTTATTTTAAAGAGAGCGTTAATAGCGACCAAGTGACTTACCGGCATATTTCTGAGCAAGAGTAAAATATATGTTTTAGCTCATAGAGTTCATACTCTACCTAACTTACAAATGGTTTTAGAAAATGCTACTGATACTGTATGAGCAAAGAGTGATTTCAGTATCTTATAACACATTATGGCGTCATCAAATTCAGAATTTTATAGCCAAAAATATCCCACGCACTGTAAAACAATGTTACTTCCTGAATCACTTGCCTGAGGTAGACCTTCAAAGGCAGTGAGTGTTAAGACCTCCCTTTCAGGTGGAAGAAAAGGGCCTTGTTATCCCAAAAGTTGCCTTTCTGTTTCAGTGATTATAGAAGCCATGGGTCTCCTCCAGAAGTGCTGGATGTCCCCTCTCGCTGCTAGTTGGCTGATTGGCGAGCTGCTCAAAGCCTTTCTCACACGGTGTCCTGACTGAATCTGAATCAGACTCTGATTAGATCAAATTGCAGAGAGAAACCTGTGTGTGTACCCCTGTGTGCCCACCTTTGTATTGCCTCAGTGCCAGCAGTTAAATTGGACATCTGGGAGGCAGGGAAGCCACGTCTGTGAATTGACATATAGGATAGTGAAATATATATATATATATATAGGGTGGTTGTGTATTTGCCTGTTATGAATAGAGGAGCTCGGACTTTAGGTGTCAGAGCTCGGTTCCTGCTGGCTCGCCAACCAATTTAATCCCAGCTGGCAACAGAGAAAAGTATGGATTGGGTTGGGCGATACTCGATGTTCAACTCGCCGGCCCAAAAACCGGCAATTGCTGATATATCCGTGTAGGTGTGTGATTGTGTGTGTGTTTTTTTTAGGGGGGAGGGCGGGTCAAACTCGACAGAAACACAATAAAACTCACCAAAACCAGCACATTTTCACTGAAATACCGCCGCTTGGGTCAGTGTCTCTTGGCATCAGAGACTGCAGACGGGGTACCCCTCTTGCGTTACCACTCATGTGACTCACGGGACCTGACGATACCGACAAGTCACGTGATTAAAGACTGACGTGGCAAAATATGTCAAAGTTACTTTTAGTTTCACACGGGACACGAACACCGGTCTCCTGGTTGTCTAGTCTAGTCTCTCTCTCTCTGCCTGCTGAGCAGCGGATGAGGGGCTCTCGTTCTTCGGAGGCGGGTCATTTAATTAGCAAAATAAAATGACAAACATTGCCCAAAAAATAGCCCCCCAAAAAAAAACAACAACCGGCGATGTACTCTGCAAAACGCCGATAGCAGATATATTTGTCCTATCGCCCAACCCTACTATAAACTCAAAATATTGCACAATTACTTCTAGTCTTTCTCTGAGCCTTGACCTTTGCTCAGTGACCAAGCAGTGGCCGCAGATTCCCCACTATCACATTTATGCATCATCAACGGGACAAACTCATTTTACAGGCGCTGAGGGGAGGGGCCTAGTTAACATTACAAATGAGGGGACATGTGTCTCTGTCATCATCATTTATCTGTCGGGCACACTCTCAGGATGTTGCCGCTGGTTTTGACACAGTTCGGGCACAAAGAACACCAAAGTGAGTTTATAGAGCATAAATGTTAATGTCTATCAGAGAGGATGGAGAGAAAGATGGCAGGGGTGGAAGGGGCAGAGGTGTATGAGTGAATTTTTCCCCTCGCTATAATTGTTTTATTATAAGTGCAGCTCATTACTAGCAAAAAGGAGACAGGAGGGTAATGAATGACATAAATAGACGTCCTCTGCGGCTGACAGCTATGGCAGGATGAAGGAGCGTCTCCTTGGGACAGAGACAGAGAGCAGAGGAGTGTGTGCACCAGGGTTTACGTTAGCCGGCATATGCAATTTTTTTTGCCGGTATCTTGTGTAGTTGACCGGCAAAATGACCGCTGGGAAATATGCCAAATAAATAAATAAATTCATCACTAGCATATTAAATAGTCTAATATTGTTTTACCTATAAGTATAACTTAAAAAATTATAGTCTACAAAAGTTTGCTTCCTCCTAAATTCCAACAAATCTGGATTCAACGGAATATTTTTGTTGATAAAAACATGTTGTGAATTTTGGAAATGATTAACATTATCTTTTTTCAATAAATTTTGTTTTTTGAACTTTGGACTGAGACAATCACCAGAGACGAGGAGCGCCGCCGCGCCCGTGGACTATTGCACGCAATGCTTTGGTAAGGTATTAATAATAATATTTTGAATGTCAACGTTATGAATGGAGCTTCAAACTATTCAGCAGCCCTACAAGCCACACAACACTATTTTGAATTTGACAAATGCGGAATTCAGACCAAACCAGCCTAAAATTTTATTTTTTAGACCACTTCTTCATTTAACTTATTTTCAAGTTATGTCAAATGTAGGCTATTATATGGGAATTTAAAACATACGTCTGGTAGTTTAGCGTAAACCCTCGTGTGCTTCGGGTGTATTCCAACCACAGTATGGTGTAAAACTGTAATTACAAAGCAGTTGTATCGTAACATTATCCAATTGTTGGTCATCTGTGTTTCTCACGGGGGAGTTCAAGGCAGGCAAATGTCTTGTCTCCACAAGCATGGTAATAACACTGCATGTGTGCATATTTGCATGTTGTGCCTGTGTATGAGAATGTGTGTCCATGTAAAGGCAAAAGAAAGTGAGCCATGGGGAGAAACTGAAAAAAAAAAAAGAGACAGGAGTGGAGGAAAAAAGATGATGATCATTAGCTTTTGATGGATCTAATGACCGGGTGGATTTATGTAAAGCGGACCTGGATAATGGGAAAGAGGCGAGAGGACGGAGAAAATCATTTAGAAGAAGAGAGGAGGAGGGGGAGTATATCAATGGCATGCTGAGGGGCTAACGACAACAAGCTGAGAGGCATCATGAGCAAAGACATAGATCAATAACTCCTCCATTATGTTATTAAGAACAGGGAGATGAGAAGAGGAGGGGTGGCGATGGAGGAATAATTTGCTTGATAAATTCACATGGGAGAAGAGCGTGTATGTGCAGCGGGGTACTGACAGGGTCACATAAACAAGTGGCAGCATCTCTCCCCAGAGGACCGGCAGCGATGATGAGGAGAGGAGGCGCCGCTGGAGTCTGGAGGGGTGAACGGCGGGACGCGCTCCAGCAGCATCTCTCTCTTGGCAGGTAAAAATAAAAGTCAACAGGAAAGGGCTGGCGCGCGGGTGCCGCCGTGATAGCTGCCATCCGTTACGGGTAAATTGAACTGTCAACCCCTCGGTGTCATTTCCACGCCTGGATGAGAGGGAGAGGCAGAGGCAGAGAGAATTATGGGGGTATTCACTAGGTGATCACAGAGTGCAGCGGGAACGTTCCGGCAAATTAACTCCCGACGGAGAGGGGGAACGATGTTAGGGCTGTCAGGGAGATAGAAGGATGGGAGGATAAACAGGCAGATGGGAGGAGCGAAAATGTGTGCCAGTATGCTTTGAAAAACCCTGTTTTCTTTCGCTCAGTTATTGTGTTAAAACACATTTTGTCAGTGGATGCATTTGGTTCATGTTAGCACCCTGCGTGCAGCTAAAACATGGCAACTGTTTATATTCTACCACAATGAATGCCAAAGCTGGGCTCGCTGTGTTTACAGAAAGCGGCGTAGCTGCAAAGTTGATTGCCTGTGATATGAGATATACACTACGTGCAAACGTTAAAACATTTAATCACTTTCAGTTAGAGTTGGGCACACGCTGTCATTTTTTGACACGCACGTGGGCACATCTATTACAAATCAGCCTCTATGGGAACACACATCCTCTTATAGGTGCAAAAACACACATTTAAAAGTTAATGTCACAAAGCAGACTACACAAAATGTGGACCTGTTTCTGCCTTCTTGTTTTTTCACTCTCAATCTGCATGAGTGTGCATATGCACCAGTGTTACTCTGTGCACTCAGTAGTAGACGCAGCTCCTCTGACTTTATGCCCCCACCTCTCTATCCTCTTACTTAAATATTTATAAAGATTCCTATTATTGTATTAACTATTTATTGATTTATAATTTAAAAGATTTATACTGGGGCCCCGAGAACTGCAGGGGGAGAGTGTCTTTTCCCTATAAGAGGTAGACATCCATGGCCATTTTTTGTCTTCTAATGTTAAAGCTGTGCCTGTTTGCCTCTTGGCATTCAGAAACAGAAGCAAACATACTCAAAGAGTGACGGGCACATAGGGAGAAAGACGGAGACAGAGAAAAATGAACAGGAAGGACAAACCAGCTCAATAACGGTCCTGGTTAGACGTTGGTGAGCTATGCACCGTCTCCCTCTGGAGCAGGTCACACGCTGGCAGTCCAGACAGAGTGTCAACAATGAAAACCTATTTCCTCGCTCCATCTCTAATGGATTTACATGTGAAAACTCTTTGGATGTAAAGAGCTTCACCTCTGGTGTCAGTGGACCAAAATATAGACTGAGAGCAGAGGGTACGATGTGACCGACCCACTGGCATTTTTCCTAAAGATCAGGGAAAAAAGCACAAGGATGATAAAGGCTTGTTAAATGTCAGGTGTCACGCTGAATCAAAATCTCTAAGACGAAGATTCAACTCATATCTGCAACTGTAACAATCAAGGTCTGATATTAGCACCCGTCAAATGCAGGTAAATTGTTGGCAGTGGCGGGTAAAATCGAAAGGCCATCCGCCACTTCGGCAAGCAGGGAAAACGCTAGAGATGTTTGCCGCTGAGAATGGGTTCCTAGTTGTCCGATTCCTTGGCATCTCATGCCTCTGTGACTATCAATTCCTTTGTAAATAATGCTTTCCGACAGTTACGCATGAACAATGACGCAACGGCATACATGTACGAACATGTATGTATCATGTTTCAGTCTGTTTGGGAGCGGAGCCATGGCGGAGAGAAAAGAAAAATGCTCAAAAGCATGGCGCTACTACTCAACACTAAACTACTAAACCAGAGGGGACGCACCCTTTTTAGCTGATAATGTGACACTGTGAACACTGTCGGTGGGCAGCATGAGTCCTGCTTGGCTAAATAATGGAGCTACTAATGTTAACGGAGGTTCCATTATTACATCAGAGTTACATTGTGGTGCGTTCAAGCTCTGTTCAGTAAAAATGACTATTGGGCGAAGGTAAATTACAACGTTATCATGATGTGTTCAGATGTAATCTTGTAAAATGTAGTTTTTGGCGAGAAACTTGAATAAATTCAGTTGTTTGAAGGAGATGCTTTCACAGCAATATAAAATAGATATTAGAGAGGGAATTATGACCAGTTTAACTTTCTAACATTAGCTCTAAGCAGCTTATAATACATTATTAAAACTACTAAAGCAAATATTTAAAGGGACTGTTTGTAACTTCTTACATGTATAAATCACCCGGGTCGGTGTCCCATGCGCACTCGCATATGCGCGCTCGCGTGTGGCTACACTGTTCAGACAAGACTCCAACACAAACTACACAGAAGCACCAAAACCGCAAAGTTATCTAGTGAAGCCCGTCTGTTAAACAGTGTTGGCCGCGGTCGGAGGACGCGGGGGAGACCGTAGCTTTGGTCTCCAGGGCCGGAGTCTCTGCTGTACTCTGCTCCTCTGCCTGCCTGCCTGCCTTCACTCAGCTCGCTCCACCTCACGTGTATGCGCGCACACTACACACTGCAGAAGACTTTGTAGCTCTGAGACTATCTAGTGAATGTACAGTGGACGTTTGTGCAGAAATAAATGCTGCAGTTCCTCCAGACCAACAGAGGTTGTCCGTGTCTTGACCGGGTGCCGGTGTCTCCCTCTGGCCGCGGTCGGGAGGCTGAGGCAGGAAAAGCCAACACAAGGATCAGCAGTGATTCATGGAGACCTTCGTCTGGTCAGCTAACACTACTGCCAAGCAGGTGAAATATAGAGTGATATTGTGGTTTTAGCTGACGTGTGTCGCCTCACTGTTTTGAGCGATGCTCGTTCATGTCTATGTAGAGCGAGCAAGCGCGAGCCCGACGCTGACTTTCGTTGACTTAACGGCCACAGGTGTCGCTGTTAACAAGAATTTCTGATTCTTACAAACAGTCCCTTTAAATAAAAATACAATCATTTATTTCCTAATCATTTGAATTGTGATTTCATGTCAATAACCACTATAGATGACCATGGTATTATGGTATATCATCATTTGACATGAGGATACTGTGAAATTTGATTTTATAAATAAAGAAGTGCTGAGCCCCCAGTTTTCCCCACTACTGTTTTGAATTTGTGACTGTCGAATTACTTTCAACACTGCAGTTTGTGGGAAACAAAACAGCCTATGTTTAGGTACACAATACTGAACAGAAGTAACAAGAAACAGTATTATAGTTAACACGAATGTAGCAAGCGAGTAATTTGTCCTCGTTTGGGAGGAGCGGGAGAACCCCCTAAACCAGACAAGGGGCAGATTCATCATAATTCAAGGGGCTCAATCAAAAGACAAGGGATGGGGGGGGTGGAGGAAGGATGCTTGGGTGTAGGAGTGGTGGGTTTGGGTAGGAGGGACGGTGCAGAGAAAGAAAGGTGTTGGGAGTGAAAAGCAGAGCGTGCTTTTATGCAGTGCCCGGTGAGTGACAAGGAAACCATTAACGGAGTAGCACTGGCCAAAGGGATTAAGTCCACACATGCATGGCTATTATTCAAGCTAATTAAAGGCTCTTTTTTCTGGGAGGCCAGGTTTACCACTACAACAAAGCCAGCAGAGAAAGAAGCAGGAAACAGCTCAGGCGATTTTGCTTAGCTGGCAAATCTTTAGCATACGTTGATCCAAGGGGGGGGGCAATGATTTGAACAATTTGGAGAACCTTGTCTGTACTATGGTAGAAATCTAATAAATGAGAAGCAGTTTTAAAGGCCCGCTCCAAAGAAACGATCGTTTTCTCTCTTTCATTCAATCCGTTCTCATACAATATGTTCACAACGCTGAGATTCTCTTACCTCACTCCATCAAAGGGGAGCTAATCAACTGTAACACCTCTCCTGCTCAGCTGGAGGGTTTAAACTAAATAAAAAAATAACGCAACACGGCATAGTGATGTGATGATCAAAGGTCTGCTGAATGCGAACACATTAAACCACATGTATCGAGGAAGAAATAGCACTATGGGTGATAACAATATACTATATGGTGGTAATCCTTTAAATCGTAATTAGGGCTGTCAAAGTTAATGTGATAATAACACATTAACGCAAATTAATTGTCTTTAACGCATTAAAACAACTTGTGATTTTTAGGTTGTAGCGGGCTCAGCTTTAAAGCTAGAGTGAAGATACTGGCATCATATGAAACTAGAAAACCTAATGAATCCATCGGTACCAATCATGTCATACAAGCTTGTCGCGAAGGCGGCTAAATAACGCTCCAAATTTACGCTAAATTTTGGCGAGGAAAATCCGGCATGGCCATTTTCAAAGGATGAAATGCAGTACCTGTGAGGGTCTCTGCACAATATCTGTCATTGTTTTGTGTTGTTAATTGATTTCCAATAATAAATATATAAATACATTTGAATAAAACAAGCATATTTTCCCACTCCCATGTTGATAAGAGTATTAAATACTAGGGTACTACTAAATCTATACTAAATCTGCCTTTAAACTACATTTTGAACAGATAAAAATGTGCGATTAATTTGCGATTTATCACGATTAAATATTTTAATCGATTACCAGCACTAAGTGTAATATATTCTCCAGTATAGCACAGTTCATGAACATATTGCGAAACGCAAACAATACCCCAAATCTTAGTTTTTTTAATGGAAGTCAATGTACATTTTTACCATAGCCCGACCAATGAATCGTCTAGGCCAATATATCTGATTAGATGTCAGCCAATGAGTGACAAGAAACTATATTGCGGAAAAGCCAAAGATGTGTTAGAGGTAGCTTCAACACAGTGGCGCCATCACAAGGTTTGTAAACCCGAGAGCACTGACAAGTTACTGTAAAATGTCTTGCTCAGTACATATCTTGGTCACAACAAATTTAAGGAATCCTTATCAAAAATTGGTGGTTATGTTATGCGTTTATGTAAAACATTACAAATAAAGAGATATTACCCAATACACTATATAGGTGGCACATTTTTTTAAACACTCAAATATCAACATCGTTAACAACTTCAAAAATCCCAGCATAGATCAGGCTGTAGTTTTTACCATGACGCATCAGTTAGAGCTTATGAATCTAGCAGACTACCTGAACAGGTTGAGGGGCCGGGGCCTATAGTCACACACCGGTCTCCCATGAAACGCTATAATCAGACCCAACCCCTAACTTGGTCCTGCTGACTCCTATTCTGGATGGAAGGTAGGGCAGATGTTGGCTGGTTGCTGGCATCAGCACAAGGAGCTGGAGGCAGCGCGCTACAGGTGCAGCTAATTGAGTTAATAAAGAGTAACTGGCCTTTTTTGTGTGGTTAACGAAGAAGTAGTTTTAGGCTTAGGTTTTAGGCTTGATTGGATAGTGTGATCCAGGAAAGATTTGCCCCCTTGCATTTTGAACCGATAGGAGAATAGAGGGAAGCAGGACAATATATATATATGGGGATGGATTATGAATGGACAGCAGCCACGTGTAACATAGAGGGAGAAAAATTAGATTCACTTTGTATATTTCCACTTCATATTAAAGTGAAATTGTGCTTAGAGAGCCATATTAAATATTTACAATATTAAGTACAATTCTACATGTTTATTTACTTATCATAAGGAGTACTACTCTGTGAAAATAGTATAAATACTCAGGAGGAGCTTCGTCCAGTCTCAAAGAACAGGCATCAGTCATGACTGGGATTTGAGACTCTAAGTTTATAACAGAAAGCCTGTGATACAAACTGCAAGTGTGGAGTTTAACTGAGTTGCATCATGGGAAATGCAGGGTCCAAGATTTGTGCAGCTTGACTCATACTAGGGCTTAATGTCAGGATACCTCGGCCTCTACTGCTTCATGATCTTTTTAATTTTTAAAAAAATGTTCTCCTTTCTAGAAGTATAATACTAGATCGCTGGAGTCTTTTAGCTGTTTTTTCTTGATCATTTTATTATTAAAATGTTGTGACTGTAATGTATAGTTACTTTCTTATAACATATACAATCTGTATCATATAACGTATTGAAGGTAATCTGACATTCAACACTAGTAACCATGAGCCCTGAATTAACAAGTCAGTCACTCGAGCACCACGATAGACTCGGCCTGTCAATCTGGTCAACAACTAAAGGAGGCTGCAACCCATGAATGGCCTGTGAGACAGAGCCTGCTACTCAACAGCGGTGGTACAACAGTGGGATCAGGAGAGGTTCTGTCCCTAGTGGCTGTAAATGGCTGCCAAGTATCTTTGCTGGGGGGATTTCACCCTAACAGCTCCTTGGAGACCGCTGAGGGCCTGCTGGCCTCTCAACAAGCAGCAGCTTTACCAATGCAGACAGCTCAGTAGGGATGTGGGAGAAAGGGAGGGAGCGAGCGGGGGACATCACTTTACTGGTTTTACACCCACGCACACGCCACAGCGGATCAGTCAGTCGGGATTGCACCTGACACTTGACATGCGGCCAACAAAGCAGACAAGCATGGAGGGATGAGAGAGAGCAGGAGAAGGAGAAGGGCAAAGAGAGAGAGGGAGAGCGCAGTGAATGACAGACAACAAGCTGATGGGAAGAGGCGGGTGTAATGGGGTGTGAAGTGGAAGACCTCGGGAGACAGCGAGAGAGACCATCTGCCTGTCAGCACAGCGCAGACTCTCGTCTTCCTCTCTCTCTCTCTCTCTCTCTCCATCTTTTACTGTCTCATTCAGTCATTCAGAGCACAGATGTGCAAAAACACCAGGTCAAGAGAGATAAATCAACAAGAGAATCTCCTTAACTAGGTGACACTTGTTGGAAACTCACTGCCAGTCACTAAGTTGCAACACCTGAACAGTAGTTAAGAGCATAATGTAAGATGAGTGACAGGAGTAGGGATGTTAATAATTAACCGTTTAACCGTTAACCGACATTAAGAGTTTTAACCGATTAGTGCTATCGGTTAAACGGTTAAAAGAAATATTAATAATTCATCAAAAAGCTCAGCAAAACTCTGATGAGGGGCTCGTCACTTAAAGGAGAAAAGCTGGTCCACCTTAACAGCCCACCTTAAGAGAGTCTGAGCCGGCGTTGCAGGATACAGAAAGTTGGCTTGAGGAGTTGAGCTCGCTTGAGCGGAGGAGCTGTAGCATTTATTCACTGACAAATAAACTGTACGCACACTGTCTGCTACAGCTACATTCACAGGTAGAACACCACCAACAACCCCACAGTCACTGTTGGTCTGTCTTTCCTCATCTACTCTTGGCTTATATGACTTTCTTCAGTATTCCATGATTCATTCATTCATTCAAATGTCTAAGGAATATGAATTGATTTGCACCACTGCATGGACATAAGGCACTGTAGGGTACGGGTCCTTCCCCTTCCCGTACGTAGCTGCTGCAAATGTTAAATTTACCCATGCAATATTTTAAATTCCATGAATCTTATTACGCTGCATAGCGATATGACATGTTTTTCAAATATAAAATGTGGCAAGCCAACAGGTGAAGCCCCGAATAGTACTCAAAATAACTACATTGAATTGTACAATTATGACCTTATCTAATATCACAATATGCATTTGACTGAAGCATCATCATCAATACTGTCCTAATGACTAATAAATATGAAAAACATATCTGGTGACACTATTTGTTGCAGTTGTTATTACGGAGCCAGACACCCACATATAGAGCTGAGACCATAGGCTGTATATAAGAAGTGGACGTAGTCACCGTGACGCCACCCATTGGTCTGTGGGCTACTGTTATAAAGCCTCGAAATCGGCATTTTGGCCGTCGTCATCTTGGTTTTTTTGCAACCAGAAGTGACACAAGCTAAGTAAAAAACTCAAAATAATACAATTTCAGGCGACCAAAAAGTTTGCAATTTACTTTAATGAACTGAAAACACACTGTGAAACACTCCCAGACCGAACAACGCTGTGGTAGCGACCTGTCAATCACAAGGTAGCCACGTCCTGAAGCATCCCCTGCTTTATGGTCTATTTGACTCTAAATGGGACCATAATTTACTAAATGAACATCATGCTGTATTGAAGAAGACTTGAAACTAGCGATTGAGACCATAAACTCATGTTTACAATGTTTACTGAGGTAATAAATCAAGTGAGAAGTAGGCTCATTTTCTCATAGACTTCTATACAATCAGACTTCTTTTAGCAACCAGAGGAGTCGCCCCCTGCTGGCCGTTAGAAAGAATGCAGGTTTAAGGCACTTCAGCATTGGCTTCACTTTTAAGACCACTGGGGGAGACATGCAATAGTTTCCTCATCCACACTCTTCAACCATCCATCCATCCATGGCTTCTTCTGAGGGGCCTGTTTTTGTTGCCTAATTACCTCTCCCTACCTTCTGTTTGGTCTCTTCATCCGTCTATCTGCTGACTCTCTCCCTCTCTCTCTCTCTCTGGCCGTGATAAAAAACAGTAACACGGGAGGGGAACCAAACTGCTTCTTAATTTTCCCTGACAGCCTCCTTTAAACACACGGGCCCAAATCCACACTCTAATTGAAAGCACATTCCTATTCCAAACAAATTAAGCACAATTAAGGCCCCTGAGTTATGAGTATCTATCACTGTGCGATGTTTTTGTAAAAATCACTGCGCTCTAGATCAAAGTCTCTCGACCCCTCAACTTAATTGCCTCATTAAGAGCTCCCTTCTTTGTGCTACGGGCTTCATAAATACAGGGTCTGCTCGTTTCATTTGGGAATTACACTAAAAGACGCCCCTTAAACTAATCGCTTCCACGTTTTCAATAAAAGTTCATCTGTTTTTAGGTAGGGAACAGAATGAGATTTTCTTCCATTTATAGAGCATAATTTGCACGGCCCTTTTTAGCTCAGGGTGTGATATATCATTTCATTGTGTCTGTGACAAGGCACAAACCTGTAACCATGTTAAGCTACTTTATAACACATGTTAAAAAAAAAGGCTTCCATAACATTTCAAAAGTATGGTTAAACTAAAAGAAACTGCAAGAGCTCATAACCCAGTGGATACATTAGCTTTAGGGTCTTAGGTGTGGCATTTGACACATCATAGCAGGTGACAGGAAGAAGGTGTCACCACCAGGAACCGGCAAATCACATGACAGGAAGATGATTGTGTGCAGCTGAAACGGTTTCCCCCGCTCCCATAACCTCCCTCCTCCTCCTCCTCATCATCACAAAATGCCATCCGAGCATGGCTGGCTTTTAATTTAATCTTATAAATGAGGTGCGCACTCCTAGACAACATGCTGTTCCAATTTGAAATGGCTGCTTTATTGGGGGACAGCGACACAGGGGAGAGAGAGAGAGAGAGGGGGAGAGATAGAGTGAGAGAGAGGAGGGGGGTTGTGAAGAAGAAAAAAAAAAGAAAGCCAGGGGAAAGACGGTGGTATGGAACATTTGTTAGTAATCCAATTCCACATACCATATGGCTTCATTACCATTATGCGGGAGAGAAGACTTCAGTCAGTCTGAAAATAAAGACCTACTTAGCCCCATCCAAACTGACCCCAAATGAGACATGTTTGTCTCCGTGTGACAGTGTTAGTGTTATTGCCCTGCTCTTGCATTCTTTGTGGTCGGTTCAGATTGAGCCTGCAGCTGTGCATGGTTTCAATGCGTGTGTGTGTATGTGTGCGCGCACGTGGCCGCCTGTGTCTGGGTGTGTGTGAGATAGGGATCGGGCGGTTTCCCAGTGACTGATTATTACGGAAGAGAGTCCTTAGTCATTACTGCAGAGAGAGAGAGAGAGAGAGGGAGAGGGAAGAGAAGGCCCATAAGCCAGCTCCATTCAGATGTGAAGATGACTGATAATGCAGGAGCAGCAGGACCCCTCGCTGGGTTCATTGGCCCCTAAGTGCTCCTTTGCTGAATGTGTCCCTTATCTTGCCCTGACAGCAGTAATAGAATATGCATAGCTCTATTAGCATACAAGGTAATGGCACCCTTGAGGGAGGGCACTGACATAAAACTTTAAGTAGAAATCAAAACATTGGTGAAGGCAGAAGCAGAATAAAAGGGGTTATTGTCACCCAGTGCAAACACGGCCCGAGGCCTTGACTGTGGCTGCTCGCAAGGTATGCTCCCTTTTACGCTTCCATGCACATCTGTCTGCACACACTCTACTCACACACGGATACACAGAAAATTTAATAAGCTTGGTATACCCATACATACAAATGCGTGTCGTTTTATCATAGAACGCATTACATATTATGTTCATATTTTGCACGTAGGCATGCATAAACACACTCTGAATCCTCCTCCTCGGGGCATCTGAGTAAATGAAATGGGGTGCAAAAAATGGCACCGTACCATCTCACCTCAGTCTTCAAATAAAGGGGAATAACAGCGGATTTAAGGGAAGAGAAAAACATTTGCCATTTTCATTAACATTCACACAATATAACAGACCTGAGAAACCTCAGAATCTCTGCTGAAGTGCCAAAATGAGCCGTAATGAAAAAGGCTTAGGAGAAATAAAACAGCCCTCGAAGAGGTCTGTGGAGAAATTTGGCGGACACGAGAGGCTGACAAGAGGTCGGGTGGGGAGGTGATGGGTAAGGTAAGGTGACGAGAGGGGTTTGCACACACATTATCTAGCTGTAGTTTCCATCAAACCCCAGCTATGACATCTTGAATCAAAGCAGGTCAGACAAACAACACCGAGGCCGTCTGCAGAGCGAACATTCAGCATAAGAAAGCAATTTACTGCTCCTCACACGTCACCCTAAAAAATTATACAGAGAGAGGCTGGGTCCGGTGAAAAGTCTAATTTAGTCTGGTGGGGCAGAGCAGGAGAGTGTTAGCTTTTCCACATATTAACTTTTATTAAAGATATTAACCTCAAGGAAGAGGCCAAGGAAGCTGTGTCAGTGGAGGTTAAGAATTAACGCCACTGGGGCGAGCAGTTAAAGAAGTATAATCCTGCTCACGTACAGCACAACCTCTTCCTTTTTTCTCTTTCCTTTGTTCAGCTTTGGGAAGTGTGCAAAACAAAATCAACACTAATAAAAGGCAATAATATCAGTAATTGCATCCTCAATTGTAATTATGGTGATTATGCAGTCCTCTTTGATATGCAGTTCTGCTCCACCGTCGATACGAGCCATATGTGAACATGGGACAATTATGCTAATCATTCCACATCCAAGCATGTAATTCTAAAGTGAAATGAAGTTCACCACCTTGAGTCGGAAAGCCCAGTGAAGAATGCCCCCCCGTGTTGAAACTTGGACCATTAAGAAATAAAATTAGGGGTATGGTCAGCCATCAGTGTAGGTCTTTGAAGGCGGGAATTCAAGAGTGACTGACCAGTTATTGACTGTTTAATGTTAATTACCATGACGACGTAGGCTAGATATCAACTACAGAGCAATGTTGACGCATTCCACAATACTTAATATTATAAAGACTGGCACATAATTAGACTTGGCCCAACTTTTATGGGCCATTTTGGCCCCCGCTAATGGCTCTGTGCTCGGACTCAAACAGACCAATAAAGCATAGTCTAGCGTTGTAGACTGGGCATTATTAAAAAGCGGCAGACACTATTAAGAGCCATCAAATCCATCTCAAACTGGGCAGCGCAGTTTCTTTGCCGAGAGACCGGTAAAACAAAGAGACAGCCTTTTCTAATCTGTGGTTTATTTAATATGTTTATTGCATGGGTGGCCGGTTTAATGAGAAGTCTCTGGGCTACATCTCTTCAGGAATATAATAGAAATCCGTTCCAGCAAGAATCCACTAATACAGCACAACAATTGCGTAATGTCAAAAATATTTTGTCTCCATAGTAACCCCCACAGCATTCATATCTGCACTGAAAGCGGCTTTTTCATTGTTAAAGGTTTCAACACTCAGTTCAGGCTGTGGGGTCCCACTGGTAGGCTGCTCCCGCTGGTTGGTCGGTTTAGTTAAAGATGGATGAAAGTAGAGCAAATACTGTTCTGACTTTCCCTCTGGTCTATACAGATGGTTTGGCAGGGTGACAAGACAAACTGGGCCTGGCATCAAACCCTAACCTCTATTTCATGGTGGCTTAGCACTTTCTCTCTCACTAGATTACACTTGTTACGAGGGTCCGGCCCTTCAGACTGATTTACCAATCCAATGACCAATCCATTTTGCCAGATATTATTGTGGAGAGCTTGTGAGAGGGGAGCAAATAAGAACGGATCATAGACGCCTCAATCCACGGCTTTCTTTATTCGATGCAACTGCAATTCATTTTGGAGGTGTGGCGTTAACGTCAAGAACGATCTGTTGATTAGATCCACAACTGCTACACGAGTGTGAGCTTGACTCAGCTGTGTAATGTGATATACGCTGTGCGAATGACTGCTTCAGTATGAGCTTCTCTCTACATGGCCTTTCCTCCACAGGCCCAGGCTGAAAGCCACTAACACATAAAGTGCACAGTACACACTAGACATGCAGAAATCACACATATCTTTTCAAGAAATGGGACCAGAGCCTAGGATTTCCTGGATTTCTCTGCGGGCCTCTTTCTCCACCACATATCCACACATGCATGAGCGGCCGCGAAAAAACCACATGCGCACACACACGCGTGCGCACACACATAGACAGATTCAATCAGCAGCGGGACAGGCCGAGGAATGAGGTGACTCATACTGGTCTATTAGCTGTAGTGGGAGAAATGTGACGGTGCCTCAGTTTCACACTGACCACAAACCAACAGTGGAGGTTAAAAATGAGACTAATAAGCATCACGAGCATTTTAAACCTGATAGCATGGGAGTGACAACCTCTCTGTGCGTGTCTACTGAGATGCCGAAGAACACTAATTTTTATTAAAGAAACTTTATTGCTGTCATTATGCTAAATGGTAAATGGACTTGCATTTATACAGCGCTTTTCTAGTCTTCCGACCACTCAAAGCACTACAGGACAAAACATCCAACATAATTCCTTTACATTGATAAATGAGCCTTTCAAATGCTAGAAGGATGACATCATTACCGTAGAGCTGCAACGATTAATCAATTAGTTATCAATTATTAAATTAATTCCCAACTATTTTGGTAATCGATAAATCGATTTGAGTAATTTTTTAAGAAAAAAAAAAGTCTAAATTCTCTGATTCCAGCTTCTTAAATGTGATTTTTTTCTGGTTTCTTTACTCCTCTATGACAGTTAACTGAATATCTTTGAGTTGTGGACAAAACGAGACATCAAAATGGGCTTTGGGAAACACTGATTGACATTTTTCACCATTTATAGACAAAACAACTAATCGATTAAAAGAGAAAATAATCGTTGGATTAATTGACAATGAAAATAATCGTTAGTTGCAGCTCTACGTTACTGGTCAGTGGTCAATGGATGTGTCATTGTGTCCTGTGACACCTACAGTAAACAAGGAGTTTCATAAACGAAACAACAGAAAATTGGAGAAACACAAGCACGGACCTTTTAAACCAGCTTAGTAAAACATTTTCCAGCACATACTGTACATCTTCCACAATTGTTTTAAACTCTCAGAGTGCCTACAGTACACCAAATATTGTAAAATGCATAGCATTAGTGTTTAATAACAGTATTTCAGATGATAACAAAAGTTGTATCATCCTTCAAACAGAATTAGAGCTACTGGAGCTACTGGATGAGTGAAGTTCACATGTATTGTTATCTTTGTGCAGATGTTAGTGAGACATAAAGAGATCAGAGTTTTACTGAAGTTTCTGCACAATGCTCTGTTAGTAAAAAAAAAAAAGTAAAGTAATGTAATTTCTGTGATAACCAGATGAGTTATTTTTGTATTTCAAATGTTGTACTACTGACTGCTAGAAAGAAAAAGTAAAGATGACAGGAGGTTAACCATATTTTAATATAGCAATTATATCAATAGCCGCGCCAGGCTATTCGACAGACACTGCATCAGCTGGGCTAATATACGCCTACACCACATACTATGGCCGTGTTTCCATTACATGGTACGGCTCTGCTCCACTCTCTTTTGGTACCAGGTCTTTTTCCTCAATTTTACTTTCCACTGTGGATAGTACCCCTTCAGTGTAGGCGGGCTTCTCAACTGATCGCCGTATTGATGCTGCATGAAACTGCCGTGAAATCCTCTTCAATGCAACACCCGCTGTATTCTTTCAATGGCAACCAAACAGAGGGACGTTGTCGATTGTATGGCGTAGTTTACGTAGTGTGTCCGGCATAGTTTTGCACGCTGCCATTTTTAAAAAATCTGGGTAAAGTGAATAAAAAACTTCTACTGACGTAGCTTGGCTATTTCAAAATCACGGGTTTGTGCAGAATGTCCCGTGTCGCATTAGTGACGATTCTCTCAGTGGTCTGCAGTGTTTTAACGCCACCTTCTAGTATCGACTTGGAACCTCGACCGAGGTGGTTTAAAAAAAAACTACCAGGTACTATCCACAACTTTAGCTAATGAAAAAGCAAAAAAGGAGCGAGTCGAGCAGAGCCGTGGTGTATCATGCAGTGGAAATGCGCTAAAACAAGCAAGGTACCAACCATCGATGCCCCTTTAACTTTGTCTGCCCCTCTTATATTCTCTCTACCTCTTTTCTGATTTATTCATCAAACCCGCCAGGTGTCCAAAGGGGATTCTACCCGAGCACAGCTATGGCTCACTTAACCATGAGATTGAGTGGAGTATGCATACACACAGAAGGTACTATTTTGATTACTTATTACTTAACCTGTAATGTATTGTGCCCCTTTTTGTCTGCATGTCCTGCTCCCCCCCCCCCACCACTGCTCTCCTCCATCCCCCCCCACCTAAATAAATGGAAAAATATTCACTGCCCTGGGCTACTGCTGAACTTCTCACTCTCTGCATCTAATTTGAAGCGGAGCTGCTGTGATGTCACCGGAGCGTCCAAAGAGAGAGAGAAAGAGGAAAGGGGAGGATGCCGGGAGGGAGCGAACCGGAGAGAAGAGCTGGCAACCTTCAGACCTCCAAGGTCACACTTCTTAACCCCACTGCTAAAAATCCAATAACACTTTATGAATGTTTTAGTTAGAAGTCGTTAATGCAGCCGAGCATCTGTTTCGAAAAGAATACAAATGAGGTGCTGTCTTGCTCTGCACTTTCCCAGCTTCTCACACACACACACACACACACACACACATACACACTGTGCCTCTGGGCACAACATCCTGATGTTCAGGGGAAAAGTGGCCCCTAGGACCTGGACTCCACAGTGCTAAGCCAGAACCATCTCTTTGGATTTGACTGGCCGCATATTTAAAATCACTAGTCAGGTTAAACATCTGGCCCCTTCAAATTCAAAGCTATGCAGCAACTCTGTTACAAACCAACTTGCTGGCTCGCATTACCTCTCACTGAAGTTGCAGTTCAAGAACAAAGGCTCTGCTATGTATTGACGGTTTAACAGCAAATGTTAAAATGACACAAGTTCAGACTTTTTGCCATTTGTACAAAGTGTGAGCCAGGTAGCAGGGAGTGAAAGAAACTTGGCCTCAATGTCAAGGTCAGCTGAAATATTCTTTGGTGAAATCGTCCCAGAGGTTTTAGTGGCCCAAGCTTTCAGCAGAGGTCTGAGTGCTGCAGACCTCAGAGAGGATTAAGTGGTAGACCTATATTTCCAGATAGAACGGCCTCTCAAGCATGACTCAATACCAAACACTCCCCGACACACTCTGCAAGCTACGTGCTCCATCCAATAGGTAAAAATAAATTCAATACAACACTATGAGAAAGCCCGCATTAAAGGGAGGGAGCTGGTGTTTGTGTGTCTGTGTGTGTGTATCGTGCACATGAGCGTCTCTGCAGCACAAAAGTGAGTAGGAAGGCTCAGCAGTTTAAATAAGCCAACAGGGTTGTGTACTCTCCTATTTACCCGCGTGGGAGCTCGTGGTCACAGGAGAAAAGGCCACGGGGAGGAAGGGAATAGAGGTGTCGCAGTGGCCATGATGATGATGGAGTGTCTACAAATATGACTCCAAACAGGGTCATTTTGATTTGGCGGCAATACGCAAAGGCTGGCCCGTTAACTCCTGACCTTTTGAGTGTGACCTGTGGGGGAGGGGTCTATCCACCAGGAGAGGACAGAAAGGAAGGGAGAGAGAGAGAGAGAGAGAGAGAGAGGGGCTGTGCAGTGTCAGGCCCATTATGACCCGCTAAAAACTCGGGCCGCTCTCCAGCGAGGAGCCATCCATCATCCGGGCCTCTCTAATCAGCATGTTTGTCACTGTAACTAAACAGTGGGCTGAGCCACATCGCCACGCTATTGGCCCTGACAGGGAGAAATAAATCTGCTGCCGGCCAATGGGCTGCAGGCAGCCGAGCGTGACAGGAAAGGTGACAGACTCTCGAGGTCTCAACTAGTGCGAGATTAAGGGGAACTAGCCCAGACTCTGGGGCGGAGGAAACATTTGAACAGTTTTACTGGTCTTTAGGCAGCAGTCGGGGCTGGGGGCAGCAGTGGCGTGGGTGTTGAAAGTGAGAATGCCTTTGTCCCCCTCTCGCACAAGACAGGTCCATTTGTTCAGTTAGGAGGAACTCTGGTTCTCTTTGTAAAAGGTAACAGATAGGTGTTCTGTGCGCTTTCCCCCCATGACATCTCAGGAGTGAAAATCCTTTCTGTGGGGGTCACACAGGATTAATCCAGACACATTCTTCAGGAGAAAATACTTCTTTAAAAAAACAAGGTGGATTACAGTAGAGTGCATATGATATTACCACAAATTCATAATCACCACATCCAGAATATTTTAGACTACTGTACATCAATAAATACTGTGTCAGTGGCAATATTAAAAAGTAAAATTGGTGTGCCGTCCTAGTTTCTTTTATTTTTAGAAAATAAATACTGACCATAATATATTCTACAGATATTAGGGGGGAGGAAGGATTTCTCAGAATCCCATCTCTCTTGTTTAACTGAAACAAAAGGGCCCTCTGGTAATATCACTTTTGGGAAAAAGCTGATACTACTTGGTCTGTGCATATAGAGCAACCCAGTCCGTTGAGCCTGCTTACTGTTGTTTTGTTTGGTTTTGTCTGGCCCTTGCTTACATCTCAGCAGGCGGGCTGTACACAGAAGCTGAAAAAGCTGCAGTTATTTGACCACTTGGAGCAGGGACCCATTTTCCACTCACAACGGCTAACAGACCCAAAAAAGGGGGAAAACAAAATTTCCCTGACGATGCAACGCCGTTTACTACCAGCAGCTTGAAAAAAAAAAATTCTGGGAAATCTCAGGAAATCACAACTGGCACTGTTATTTTGAAGGTTTGATGGCTTACATCATAACATTGTACTTCTTGCTTTCTCCTCTGGACTTGGCAACATTCTGCTTACAGGCTGAGAACACTAATGCACATCAGTCCTTTCACAGTCTGTCACTGCCTTTTGGAGTTTGCAGCAGTCCTACTCCAAAAATACTGCACGGAGGAGGCTAACAATTTCTGAAACAAAAAGCTTGGCGATAGGGAGCTATAGCTGCACGGCTTACGTGCATAGTGTAGTAAATATCATTTGAAAGGTTGGATTTAAATAGAAAAAAACTCCCAAAAACTGAGCTCCAGTCCAGGGTCTTAATGACGTCAGACAAAAAAAATGTACACGACATGAGAATAGAACACAGACACTGTCTATAAATACAGAATGATTTACGTGCGGAGCATTTATGTTTGAAGGGGAAAAAAATGACTGATTTACCGAATCGTATCCTCTTTAATATTATTTTTTTATTAATAACTATACACCTATTTATTTAAACCTCAAATGCCTTAAATGTCAGATCTGACACAGCGTTGTAGCATGCAAGATATTCTGTATGAAAATAATTTGGCCAATCTTGGTGAATGTAGGATTTTTTCCCCCAGTATTATTCAACACTTACTGGGTCAAGGGAAAAACCTGGCTTTATGAGACATACGTCATGTCATCAGGTATACAGTGAATAATTCTCAATGTGAAAAAAAATATCTCCAATCCATAATCGTCTAGTGGCAGTAGATAATCATTTAATAATAAGTGTGTTCTTTTTTAACAGCACTGGTAGTAACCCCGGATCATATTTCACACTCCGTGGGTTACAGTGGTGGGTTGCAGAGAGAGGGGGAGAACATACATATACTCATTTCTGCAAAGTAAAATGACACTATATCAAATCAAGCATTTCCATATGTGGACTGTTGCTGCTGTTGTGGGTCTGGCAGCGTCGGGCGGGCAGGGCAACGCACCAAAAGATGGGCTGTGTGAGAGGCATTCTGTGATCTGTGGAGCCTCCTACTGTGGAAACATAGGAACTGCTTCTCATCCCATCCTGGGCAGTCCCTAAACTAAATGTGTGTCAGATATAAGGCAACGATTCATCTCTGGTGCTCCAGTCCACCGGCTCAAGACTTGAGGAATAATACTGAAACACTACGGATGTATCATAAAACATCATCAGCTACAGAAAATATAATTACTTTTTTGCCCAGATCCCCCGGCCTGCAGAGCAGCTGTAGCCATTGTTAATCAGGCAGTTAAACTAAGCTTGTGCAGACACAAAACTGAAGGGGGACATGGGTGCATGGGTATGAGAGGCAGACTTACTTTGAAAAGTTAATAACTTCTACTTTACCATTAGACGTGGGAATTCGGGCCATAAATCTCAAGGGCACTCCAGACTTGTCTGGAGGAAGATAATTGGCCGGTGTTCTGCAGTGTTGGCCTTTCTCCTATAAGAGGATGTGTTTTGTGTATTAGAGAGCCACATGTTGTCAACCGTTGCAGATTCGCAGCAAAGGTCAGCGTGACCCTCTTGACACAAGTCGTCTGCATGAGGCCGAAAAAAACACACACACATCCAGGAGAACATCTGTGTAGCCCCGAATTTTCCAAGATGGCAGATTTTTTTTTCTTTTCGTGGTAATAGAGACATTACCGCTTCCTCCTCCCATCTAAAAGAAATTAAATTAGCCACTTTGCCGCAGTGTGGGTCAGTGGCTTAGGCAGTGGCCTTTTACTGGAAGCTCCCCTTTGCCAAGCTTGTCTTTACAGACATAAATTAGGCCAGGAGTGCTTGGCTAAAACATGTCAGGAGCTAAACGAAGATTGAGTGATGAGGTCGAACAGGGGAGACTGAGGACCAGGAGGACTGGCGGAATGGAGAAACTCTTGTCCTTCACCCCTCCCTCACTGATCCCCCCCCCCCACCCCCCCC
>CAKAKR010060525.1:0-10885 GCA_916700685.1 Adelosebastes latens | reverse complement strand
CAGCTCCCGAGTACATGAGTTGGCACAAGTTAGAGCTCAGGAAGTCCAGGAGACGCCTCTGCCTGCCCTGAGAGTGAAACCTAAAACCAGTGACATAGCCAATACATGTCATATTCTTTCAGTCAGGAATGGTTTATTTTTCAAGGAATTTCAACCTAAAACCTGTTCTTCATAATTATCCTGATTTGTTTGAAAAACCAAGGTGGATAGGTCTGGCCCAATTGCCAACAAGAGACCACTGTTATGTTTGGTTGCTAAAAAAATACATGCCTTTCAGCAAGACATAATTCTTCACATTTCCCAAACAATGACAAAACGTCTTGTTCTGCAGTGGAAGCAATATACATATATATCTTCTCACCAGTTGTCTTTTCAGCAGATCTGTTCAAAAAGACAGAATATTGGGGCATCGACATGCATGTTGCAAAGACAGCCAGAGTCACATACATTCAGTCTGAGTGCCTACGGGTGCTTGGAGCTACTCCAGGTGCTGTTCTCCATCTAAATAACCCAAGTCATTGAAAAAGGCCAGGGAGAGTCCGATCCAACTGCTCCCTGCTTTTGGCCGAATCTCACTACAGGACTCAAGGAGACGTTTTTATGTAAAGGAACAACAAGAGTTATACTGGGCATTCTCCCAGAGCTGTGTTGAAGCAGATTGTAGGAAACACATTTAAACTTGTGCAACTGGAGTGTTTAAATCGTCTATAAAATCTGATTCTTCTCGTTTTCAATAACAAAACAAGCATCTTTATCTGCCAATGAACTGCTGCTTTGTCATACTACAAATATTTACTTCCTACGGGGTAAATGGAACGGATTAGTAAAGTAATGTCAAAATGTAATTCCTCCAAACAGCTTGCCTCAAACATTATGGATGGAAGTACAGTCTTTATAAACTTCTGCATGCTTTTTCAGTTTCAAATGTTATCAGCACACATTGGCAGGGTGTAATACATACTTATATGACAGCAAGACAGGAAATAATCTTACTATACATTCATATAATTCCGTACATTTTTATGTTATTCAGTGTCTGGTTCAGGTTCAGGACAACTTGCAGTGTCTGTATCTTCTTTTCTAATTAAATAATTGGGTTTTGCTATTTCAATCACAACAAGATAAAGGAAAATTATATATAAAAAAAATATTTGGAAATGAAAACAAATGTTAATATTAATATAATATTACCCAGACTATATTTGTGAACATCTATTAGTTGTTACTGAGCTGCTTCATGCTTCAACATTTTCATTTTCACATAATTTAAGTTATATTAACTGGATTAAACTAGAGATGTGTTTACAATTTGCTTATGTAGACTAACTCTTCGATAAGGTGCGTCTAGCACTGTTGTCCCAATGGCATTAAGGTGGTGATTAAAATGTTATCTTAAAGGACCAGTGTGTAGGATTTAGTAGCATCTAGCGTGTCGGAGAACTACGGTGGCTTTCCCAACTCGTCACACACCTGCGCTTTGTCACACCCCTTGGCGTCACTTTAGGTTTAAGCAACAAAACCACTATGGTTAGGTTTAGGAAAGAACTACATGGTTGGGCTTAAAACTACTACGTTTGTACAGTGAAAATGACACTGAACGTTGTGAACACGGGACACGAACGAACAGCTGATTGTAACGTGACGTACGGGACACAAACAGCGGTTTCCTGGATGAAAGCCCTGTGTTTGTTGGACCCATCCACCTCCCCTCCCACCTGTCTCCATGTATGTCTCTTTCACTCTTTAAACTACGCAACTACTCCGGGAGCACTTTCTCGGAGCGTATGGGTTTACATTACAGTTAATGGAACGCCTGGTGCGTTTCATACCAGCACTAGAGGGTGCCATGTGCGGCGGCATCGAACGTCGACGGCCGTGACAAAGCCTCGGTATGTGACGCCCTGAGAACGGGAACAGGCCAGTGCTACCATAGAAATATGGTGGTGCAACATCGTGAAGAAGACCCGCTCCCTTTGTAGATATGAACGTCTCATTCTACGATAACGAAAACACAACAATTGTTAGATTCAGGTGATTATACACTAATGAAAACATAGTGTTGAATATTATATTCTATTTCTGCCAATAAATCCCCCTAAATCCTGCACACTGGTCCTTTAAGAGATAAGAATGATTGCATCCACCTACCATGCACCTTAGACCACAAGCTCAATATCATTAAAAATCAAAGAATCTAAATTAACATGAAGAATGTAAAAAAAATTCATAACAAGTATAAAAAAATAATGATAATCCTAGCCTATCATTGTTTATAGTCGGTGAAAAAATTGACGCCTGTGCCTTTAAAAGTTCTCGTTCCACTATTAACACCAAGTTGGTGAGGCTTGGCGTAGAACGGGTGGGGGCTGGAGGGGCTCCGCTCTTCTGTTTAAAAAACCCTGAGGTATTAGGGTGGACTAATCTTTAAAAGGTTAATTTATTCATAGAGATTTTGACAGAGATGTATGGCCGAACCAACATCTCAGGCACCTCTTCCCAGAGGGAGACGACTTGTGCAGAGAACAGAGAGGGAGAGGAGGGAGAGGAGGGAGGAGGAGGAGGGGGAGTTAGGCAGAAAGATGGAGTGTACAAGAGAGACAGAGTGGGAAGTCAACATGCTATAAACACAAACACATAATTACTTTATAGGGGCTGACAATGACTCTGGCCTTTAACCCAGTACACTTAGAGCTCTCCAGTTTGTCCTTTTAGCTCAGGAAGAGAAATGTAAACTCAGTGTAATCTATACTCTGCCCCATAATGTTTAAATAATACAAATAGACCACATGTGTTTGGATGGTGTGAGAATTTAGTTCTTCGCAGATCATTTTTATTTTTCATTGTCTCTAATGGCAGTTTAATATTTACAGAACAACAGGACAAAAGGATTTAGGTGCGGCTGTGCCAAACTCTGAATTTTCCAATGATTACTTCCAATAATTCAACGAATCCCTTTGTGTGCGGAGGGGGTGGGGTGGATGGCCAACATTGACTGGATTGTTTTTCAAAGCAAGACTTTTTCAAGATTGTTTCCCCCATTTTTCTACATGCACTGAATGAAACACAGAGGAGACCCATTCACATCCCTGTTCTCAACTGCGGTGCCACACGACAACAACAAAATTGACAAAATAGAAGAAGACACGCTGTGTACTGTGATTTTCATACTGTCCCAACATAAACAGAAATCAAAGCCTTAAAAGGCAGGGGAAGTGCAGGAAAAGGTTCATTGACCTATCAGTCTTAATATTAATATTGATCGGTATTCAGTGACGGTTCCTGGGTGGGTCCAACTGGAGCCGGAGACCCCGTGACAACAAGCCTGGACTGACTCCAGTCAGAATACAGTCAGAATTTCTCCCAGAGGTCAACGGATTGTTATCTTAATAAAATAAAACTATGTCAAGCAATAGTTGTATTTTGAAATGAGCTCCTCTTTGGACCTCTTGCACCACTCTTATTACAATCCAACTACCAACTGTAGAAGCAATCCTGTCGTCCTTTGAATAAAGAAATACTGTAAATCAATCAGATGAAGCCACCGTCATGTCACCGTGAAACTGAATGACCAAGGACTCAAAACATGAGTGGAGGCCAGCAACACTCTGGCCCTGCGTCAAAACAATTAAGCAAATTATTAACATTATTCTAATGAAACCATTATAAACAGTATTACTGTACTAATGATTAGCTGCTGTGCTTTTGAAAACTTTTGTGAAGATCCAGAGTTTTTGGTGAAAGCCAACTGCACAAATTTACCATTGCAACAACAAGTGCAGTGGAAAACATTATATGATATGGCTATGAAAAACAAGAATCAAGCTTCTTGAAATGATTCAAACACACATAAACACATTATCTCTTTCTCTCTCTCGCTCTAGTTTTGTTCCCCTTGTGGCAAATACAAGTAACAGAAATACTGCCCATCTCTGATTGTAACCAAGCCCCCTGGAGGAGACTTTTTCTCACAGACTTACGTTGGGAAAGAGACGTCTGTAACTCACTCACTAGTAATAGCCAAATCCAGAGTTATTTCCCTTCCTCCGTTCATGTGAATGAGCCCGAGGCCGAAGCGAGGGCTCGGAGGCGGAGTTAAAGGAAGCGATACTGCGCCTGCACTACGAGCCCAATGGATGCGTAAGATCGCCGGATGATCCGCGTACTTTATCACTCGGAAGTCGAGCCATCTTGGCTTCATGCGCCACCGGGCAACTCGCATAGGAATGAACGGGAGCCCGCCTCCAACGCTGTATCCAGTTCTCTTTATACATCCATGATTGTAACTCTTCCAAATATGAAATAATTACTGTCACTAGGGTGGACAAAGGCCATTTTGAATTACCTGGATTTCAGGATTTTTGCTTCAGATTATTCATTCAGACTTTTTATACGTCAAAGAGGATATCATTAGGGGTACCATACAAGTAAAATAGTTTTTCTTGCAATTTACACAAACCCATTACACACATGTACACACATATGGGGCCCATCAATGCTTGAAATACATTTTGCATTTGCTGGTAGTCACATTGATTAATGATTGGCAGAATGTCTGGGTACTTCCTTGCTTTAAGTTTAGGCGCAGCTGCGTAATGAGTAGTTAGCATTAATAAGTTAACATGTCAAGGACTACTGTGTTTTGTATGCCAGGTATAAAGATAAAGATGTGTTTTTAGAAAAGACCAGACTTGTAAAACTTTTGATATCCAGATTTTATCGTGTATTGTTCCGTGAAAAATGAGAGAAGGAATTTTACAAACAGCCATTTAGTGATTCGATAAAATTTAAGGGGGCAGCCTTGGATTCAAGTTTTAAAAGTCATCCAAGTATCTGCTTAAGAACAAAAACACTCTTCACTTTACGCTCTATATTTAATAGCAAAAAAATATAGCTGTCACTAAGTTACTAAAAATCTTTTTAATTTAAAGCAGTGACTCCATTTAATATTGGTGGTTAAATATCCAACCCTCTTAATGTAGCAGCACTTCGTCAGGCATAATGAGAGTTTATGACCTTTGGAAAATGATATACAAATATCCATAAGAGTCGGCTTTTAAAGTAGTCAGGAGCCGACTGCAGGAAAGAAACTGCATGCATATAAACCCTTCAGTTTGAGTTAAATGATGCTGAAAGCATAACATAGAGATTTTGGACTGTCAGTCTTTTACGGTGAGGGCTTTTCTCTAAAACATTTAGGGACTGTGAAAATAAACAGCAAATTCTAAACAATCAGGGCTTTTTGGACGGCTGTGCCAACAAAAACCTAAACACAGGAGGGGCTGATGTGGCATTTCATACAAAAGGCCAGCACTCTGGATCGGCAACACGGGGAATGAAGCGATGCCTTGTAAGACTCCATTTACAACATCTGTGGGGGTTTCAGACTCATCAGCTAAATTTAGAGAGCTCATAATATCTGATTTCAAATGCATTTCTGCTTATGTACGTCGATATAGTTGTTGACAACATTTAGCTTTGTCATTTTATTAGCCGAGTCTCGAAGAAAATTCCAGTTAAATAAAACCTGAAGAAAAATCTAAACCAAAAACAATCTCCTTCATCGGATATCTCAGAAAAACACCTCATCAGAAAAACACCTGATGTATTTCTGCACGTCACTCACCATTCATTGAGACATCATTTACACTGCGAGGGGTTTTTCTGCATCGCAGCACGCGGTCACATTTTTTCCCTTTCCTGTTCTCTACTTGAATTATCTTGTTTTGTGAACTGCTAAATCGTTCCAACTGACTTAGATACTTAACGTTTCAGACGGTTATCACGACTCGTTTATTTCACATTTTCCATGTACTGTATGACCTTTTTAATTTGAACTCCTCAGTTTGGTAATGCATTGTGAAACTACCTAAATACAGAAAATGGCCTGTGTTCTGTTTGTACGACAGTCAGCAGGGGAACTGGGCAAACCACAGACAGACATGGTATGTACATTTGTACAGTTGTCAACCCACTACTACTACTACTACTACTACTACTACTACTACTGATATATGACAGCAATGATGTTAAGAGGGCCAGCTCATGGTCATCAGGCAGACATATTATGGCTGCAGAACACACTGGGGTTAAACCTTCAGTGTGCGCAGTGGGCAGCAGGCCCAATGGTTGTCACATACACCAGTGTCACGGCTGAAAAGTTCCAGCTCCCGAGACGAGTTACATCTGTGCTGTCTTACGCGTTCAGACTAGAACGGACGTGATAAGACTGGCATGGAAAACCTGGTCCAGTGTGAATGTGCCATCCCTGATTATGGCTGATAACACCGTGACACATAGTAAGGACATTGAGAGCTGTTACGATTTAGCAGTTCCTTAAGTATGTGCACAAGTCTCATCTAATTGATTTAAGTCACACTGTGTTAGGAGCCATTTCTGTTGTACAAAAAACATGTTTCACAACAGCTGTGTATATGAGGTCAGTTATTTTTGTGTGTGTATGCATTGAAACAAATGCATGTTTCACTCGTAGAAATAGAACCGGAGTAGAACTGACATTGAACTGTTTTCCGTGGTCATTTGACTAGTACAAAAAAGAAAATAGCGATTGTTGTTAGTTGTTATGATGACAACACGTCAGAGGGCCGAAAAGTTCGGTCACAGCTCGCCGAGACAGATGGGTGACTATTTAGCTAGGTAGCTGTCCTTCTCCAGAGTGGTGGGGATTGATACGGAGTAGGGATGGGTCATCATTTTCGATTTTTCGAATAGTCGTTAAATTATAAAATCTTGAATAGTTTATGCGACTATTTGTCACGTCTTAAAAAATATATTTCCCTTGTATTAACTGTCGCAGGCAATGCCTGGTAGTAACGTTACTACCGGGCACATCCCTAATACGGAGGGACTGTTAGACCCAGCACTGTTCAGCTAATTTTCTGCAACCACTGTAGCATTAAAGCCGGTGGTGTTGTGGAGGGTATACGCAGGTATACAGGGTTACCCACCTCTTTTTCTGGCGGTTTACAGTATACCCATCTATCAGCTAAATTAGGGATGTTCATAATTAACCGTTTAACCGTTAACCGACATTAAGCATTTTAACCGATTAACGCTATCGGTTAAAACAGTTAACAGAAATATTTATAATTAATTAAAAAGCTGAGCGGCTCGTCACTTTAAGGAGAAAAGCTGGTCAACCTTAAGAGCCAACTTTCCTGTCTCCTGCAATCGGTGTTGCAGGAGACAGGAAGTCGTTACGCCGGGCAGACACACAGTGGATGCGAGGCACAAATCTTGTCGGTTAACGGTTAATAAACGGTTAACGAGGGTCGGTTATCGGTTAAGAAACTTTTTCAAAAAGCTAAATATAAATAAAAACCATTGACTAGCCAGCTGTCCGTTAGTTAGCTAGCTTGCTTATTCCACCATGATTTAATGCTACACTGGTTACAGAAAACGAGCCGAACAAGGCTGCCACTCATACGCTGTGACAACGTTATTTGGATGAAGCGTTCAGTCGTTAAATTTGAGTAATTTATGTGACTTACTACTCCATGCTCGTTTTCGACGTTACTGCAAAACCTCACCTCAGTGAGTCCGTGACTTGCCGCAAGTCGGCTTAGTTTATACGAAAATAAGATCACTACAACGGTACACATAAAACTGGCCGCCGCTCTGACCATCCTGCTACGTTGATTTGAATGGGAATGTGCGTTCTACTCGTACTCTATTTCTATGGTTTCACCTCTTTGACCCCTATGACTGAAGCACCCAGGAGATTGACCAAAAGGCTGTTGATGTGCCCTTGAGCACGGCACTTAACCCACAATTAACCCAATGGAGCTGTGCTCAGCGGCCACAGCAGAAGAAGACGTGTGTATTTGAGGGCAAAGCATCACTGGAAAGAGAAAGCAAGCTTAGTTTACTTCCCCTCAACAGAATAAATAAATAAATGAGCTGGTAGTGATGCTGTCATTACGTGTTAGCCCTTATGGCATTGGATCTGCTGTGCTGCGACACACAGACATGACACGGACAGACCAGACTTTGGCACTGACATGCAGAAAGAGGAGGAGGTGGGAACATGACCCTAACTTCTCTTTCACCTTTCCTCCCTCCTTCGCCCAGACGTTTTGGGCCATGCTTGTCTCTCACCCTCCCTGTCTCCCCAGTACCCTTGCTCTGGGCGCATCTAATTGAAAGCGATCTCGGGGCTGAGAGAGTTCCGTTTCTTCTCTAATCCCTCCACTGGGGGAGGCTCACATGGTCTCAATTACCCCCACCCCACCCCAGAACACTGGGTCCCCTCTCTCTGCTCTCTCTCTATCCGTCTCACCGGCCTGCTCCTCTGCCAATGCACCGGCCCGGGCCCTTTTTCAGCAGTTTATGTTATTAAGCACACACTGCCGAGTTCCTGTCCTTCACAGGGGCCTGGAGATGTTATCTCCCCTGCCGCTGTATACAGTTACCTCCAAAATATTCCATAAATTAGATTGGGATTGGCAATTCGGAATAGAGAGGTAGAGGCCGAGGTGGTCAGGGATTGGCTGGGGATGGGAGGGTGTGGGGGCGGCGGTGGGGGCGAGGATCAGGGAAGTGCGGTGTAAGTAATAGCATAGGAGGATCTCCTTGTGTTTATACTGGATGGAGAACCACTGGGAGGTATGTCACTGGCAAAGTGAAGGTGAACAGAGGAGAAGTGGAGGGTGCTTAAGGGCTTTGGGATAAGGAGGAGAGGAGACCCAAATCCAGTTCCTATTTGGATAGAGATTCTTTTGGAGGTGGAGTTGATGAACATCTAGTCTGAAAAGAGTTAGACTGGGCATTTATTGTGCTGGGGGGGGTGCGGGGGGGTTGTGTGCGGTGATACGCATGCATCCCCTTCCTGTAATTAAACAAGGCTGTATTTGGACAAGTGACTTTTCTAGCCATGAACAGCTCTGTCAATCCCCAGAGCATGGAGAAAGGTCCTGAGCCAGGACATCCATGGTCAATTAGATTAGGAGGAACCTGTGAGGTCTGCAAACAATGGGCTCTCAGAGGATCTGCAATAACACAAACATGGCCTCTGACACACAGCTCCAGCACTTCAAAAGAAACCATTACCGGTCTTAGCTGAAGCAGTTTAAGACACATATTAACAGTCACAAATTCATTATACTGGTCCCCTAACTGGAAAAGTTCAAGGCTGTTTTGACACCAAAAAATGATTTGTAGTCTACTAAAGAGTAGGGCTGGGGCGATACACCCATCTCCCTTTTCAATACTATCACGATACTTGGGTGGCGATTCGATACAGATTGTGATTTTTAAGTATTGCGATTCGATATTGTGATTTATTGCGATTTTATTGTTAACTTTTTTAACATACACTTCTAGGGACTTTTAATTTGAAAAATATCTAAATTGATCCAGTAAACATTTTTTGATTTTCAGCATGTATGTAGTCTGAGATGTCCTGAAGTCAAATATATCAGGATCATTATCTGGCATTATTTATTAAATTTTTTTCCAGCAACCTAAAAATCAAAGAATAAAGATGTTTCCCTCACAAATTAGTGGTATTTCTTTTTTTAATCTATAAGGGACATGTAATGTTTTATACTTCTGGTGAATATAATCCAATCAATCTTATTTCCATATATGTATTTTGTATATACAGTTCCCTTTGTTAACACCTTATTTTGAAAACCGGACGTAGTCACACGTGTCTACTTCCTCTAACTTCTCCAAGGTGGTCTCTAGCTCTCCCGTCAGCTCCGTTCTCTTTATCCATCCATGGTCAGCTCCATCGGGGCCGTTTGAATGCATTTAACATAAATGTCAGTATCTGGGTGCTCTACAGTTGGAGCGTCGGCCCATTTGACCACAGAGATGAGAGCGACGGCCGGCTCGACCGCACGTTACCGCGATACGATAACGTTTCCTGGCCGTGACAGAGTTAGCATGCAGCTTTAGCCGTGATGTCTAGCTCTGCTTTTCCTGTCAAGTGTTTCCATCCTTTACTGGATGTGTAGTGTTTACCACACTGGATTTAACATGTGAGGGTGCAGGTCGTATCCACGTGGACCCTCCGACGTTTTCTACGTTCTCATTTCGGCTCGCTGCGGTTTGTTTTGGTTGAAGGATACAGAACGGATATGACGCCACGTTACTCAGACTACAACAATAAAAGTGGTAACTTCCTTCTACCTCCGCATAGACTCAAATGAAGCAAATATATCGATTCTGGCAATAAAAAAATATATTTCAAAATCACAAAAAAAAAAAAAAATCATGATACTTAGGTGAATCGATTTTTTTCCCCGCCCCTACTAAAGAGCTTGTCTTATAGACTGAATTCATAATTATTGGTTGGTTATTAGCCATTAAACTACACACACAGCTGTGTAAGTAACATCTGTATTTCAGCTTCTATCCACCTCATGGCCTCCATCTAACGCAAACAAGACACTGTCACAGCAACCCCAAACAATACCAGAAGAAAAACTTCTATTGATTATAGCCGTGCAATTCCCTGATCTGAGCTGAGAAGAAGTAGTGTAGGTAAGAGGGAGAGATGGAGAGAAACTAAATGAGACATTGTTTGCTCCTTGTATAAGTGTGCAGGCATTCAGCTAAGCCAAGTAAAGAAGGAAGAGGGAAATGGGGGCACTGGGTCTGGGTCAAGGGTTCAGTCTTAACCTTGGGGGCTGACTGATCTAAATTCTGTTACCGGCTTGACTCCACGCATGGCTAATGTGGCACACTGTCCCTTTAATTAGGGCTGACCTCCTAGGGAGGCAGCAGTAGTTTAAAGCATTTCAACATAGAGCACCTAATGATCGGAGAAGGGTGGGGAATCAATTGAAAATGAACTCCTACCAACTTGTTAATTACCACAGTGTGCATTCGGTAAGAGCTCTGTGAGGGGATTGTAAAACTT
>CAKAKR010060523.1:0-11354 GCA_916700685.1 Adelosebastes latens | reverse complement strand
CCTAGAGCATTCAGAGGATGGATGGATCAAACTAGAGACCTAGAGCATTCAGAGGATGTATGGATCTAACTAGAGACCTAGAGCATTCAGAGGATGGATGGATCTAACTAGAGACCTAGAGCATTCAGAGGATGGATGGATGGATCAAACTAGAGACCTAGAGCATTCAGAGGATGGATGGATCAGACTAGAGACCTAAAGCATTCAGAGGATGGATGGCTTTCCTAGCTACATTGACAATAAGGGGGTTTCTGAGCAGTTTACACAACAGAAGTGCTCGCCATCCAATCGCTGAAAAATGCAATTCTTGCAGAAATCTTCAAATGTCAAAAGTTTTTGATCCCAAATCACAGCATGGCTTTTTCTATGGTGTTCCTCAAAGTCTTGGTGTCTTAATGTGGTATTTTGGAGGGATTATTGATAGTTGTTATCAATTCTCAAGTAGTAAAAAATTGATAAATTTAGCACCAAATCTGTGTAACAAATGGTAAAAATTACTGAAACAACTTATGAGACATAATAGAGCATGGGGATGACCATCATATACTTCTATCATACTGTTCTATAATAATAATAATGTTCTTCTCTTACACACTTTTACAATTTATTTTAATTAATTAATTAATGTTTATTTCTGATTTATGACTAGAACAACTTGACACTCAGTGCTGAGCAGCATCTCAAATTAATCTTCAGGCTCCCAGCTTTCAGATGATGTACACCACGTCTATGTGACATCTACTGTTGACCTGCTATCTCCCCCTAAAGACCCCCTGTACCCCCCTAAAAAAAGACAAAAAACGTGTCTATTGTGGGTCAAAGAGTGTAAATTTAAGGCAGAGTTTTAGTTTGACTGATTTAACCTTTACTTACAAACCCTGTTCTTATAAAACTTGTTGTCAGTGATTATCAATACTTTAACTAGTTCAGGCTGATTAAAACAGGGAATTTCCTGCAGTAAAGTCACCTTGACGGTCTCCTGCTCCGTTATCTTTTATCACACCTTCACATTCCACCTTCTTTCCTGCCAACTTTCCACTCTCCTTTTAACCTTGTCCTAGATAACTTTTAGTTTGTTAGGGACATTTCACCCAGAGCCTGTGATACAAGGGCACAAGTAGAGTGGACGTAATCAGTAGTGGCAGAAATGATCAAGTCGGTTCACCACTTTGGTCCAGACTAGAAAATCTCAATCAAACTATTGCATGGATTCCTTCATTTGTTAACACGAGGCTTTTATTCTGAAATATATGCCGGACAGTGTTCTAGAACATGCAGTGACTTGGAGAGCTCCATGAATGAATATAGTAAGGAGTTTTAATTGTGGATTATTACTATTATTTACAAATTACCACACGTTTCTTAACCTTTTTCTGTCTAAAATAAATATAAATTATGTTTATAATGAAATGAAATGGCCATTTAAAGGCAAACTCTATGTAGAAAGAAAGGGCTGACAGCAGCCGCCACACACGCCACACACGCCACGGAGCCGCCACGCAGCCGCCACGCAGCCGCCACGCTCTCTTGATGTTCCTGGTGTGTCCAGGCTGTCAGCCTCAGCTGCACTTTGTGTTTTCTGCTAATTAGCAATAACTAAGATGGTGATCAGAGCACAGCCTCACATCCGCTACCTTAGGTGTAGACTCAATGTAATGAGATGATAAGTGTTTCTCGTCTTTCTGGTCTCTCTACTCTATGTAACAGAGCCTGCAGATGGCGGAATATAAGTGATGTGAAATGGATCAATATTTATTTATTAGAAAATTATGTGTGACAAAGGATGGATATATTTCAGTTCCAAGCTAAGATCAACTAACTAACTTCACACATTCACAGTCCACTGGCTGCTCACTGTGTGAGGGAGGGCACAGACCTGAAACAACCCTCTGTCATTTGAATGTTTTGCATTTGCCAGTCAAATTTAGAATAGAGTCCTAACTGTCAAAGTAAAAGTCAATGTGGTCACTAAAATACTTCAAATCCAGCACATCATATGAAATATTCAACCTCAAGGGCAGGGCTGTATTCATGTGTCTAAATTCCCCGGCAGAACCCCACCAACCTCAGGAACTTCGGACTGAACTTCACTTTTTAGCCGATTAGTCCACATATGCTGCATTCACATTGAATCAGGCAGATAGTAGACAGCAAACTGGATATCATGTTAGTGGACGAGAGCAGGACGGGAAAGTTTGGTGAGGCCGGCAGAGAAAACTGGTAAAGGTAGACGGCATTGCCGTCCAAAGTTAAAATATTATAACTTTTTGCCGTCCTCCTGATGGAATTTACAACCGGATGTTCCCTATCACCCTCACTCTGGAGAAAGTTATTAAAGTTTGCAATAAAATATTAAGAGAAAGCTGCATTTTATAGCTACATGCATTACTAAAATAATTGTTGAATACTCAATTCTGATTGGTCAGTCACGGCGTTCTACGGTCTATTATTTCTTTATAGCAGACCGTTGCTATGTATAACAGACCGTTGCTACCGTTGCTATGTATAGCAGACCGTTGCTATGTATAACAGACCGTTGCTATGGGAGGCAGTTCTGGTGTCGGACCTTTTTGTGTCAAATTATTGATTTCTTAAGTAAGTAGCCGTGTAATAAGTGGGATAATGTACAGCTAGCGGTTCCACCCCTCCGCTTCGCGTCCGGGTGCCGCATCGCCTTGTCGGGGTTTATTTCACAACAATGACCGGCTCGCTGTACATTATCCCTTACTTAATATATTTTATTCCATCACCATAGCAACATATCGTCACGTGTGTTACATTTTGCCGTCCTGCCATTACGTCGGACTGTTTGTTTGTTTATTTGTTTGTTTGTTTGTTTGTTTGTTTGTTTGTTTTCCCAGTGCCGTCCAGAAGGTGTTGTCTGTCTGTCTGATTCCATGTGTATGCAGCGTAATCAGTAGTTTTGGTCTTAGTTTTTCTTTAGCCATTTTTTTTCATTAGTCATTTTTTATGCTTTTTTTCATGCTGAATGACTTATTTCCAAGAAACTAATGGGCACATCTCTGGTAAACACAAGATATGAAGTGGTGCTTTTGTGTGATTCTTTGTGGAGAAACTCACAAGACAACTTCACAGATCCGTGGACTAAATCAACTAATCGATTAGTCGACAGGACAGCCCTACCAGCCACCAAACAAACTTTCATTTCTTCAAATCATAAAATGTTATGTTTTCAATCATGTTCTGTTATTATCGCCATATGTTATGGTCTAAATGTTGTTACAAAACATTTTCTGCAATGTATGCAATTCTGGTGGATTATAGAGTACAGTATAATATAATTTATTATATTTTATTGTTATTATATTTAACTGCCTTGAATAGTCAGGTTTTAAAGTTCCCAAAAATAACTGTGGTGCAAGGCTTTCTAGAAGTTTAACACAAGTGGGCATCATGCTTTTAAGAACGTAAGGTTAAATTATACTATTCTTTAAAGGGTAACTTCTGTATTTTTCAACCTGGACTCTATTTTCCCATGTTTTTGTGTCGAAGTGAATAATGGGGACACCACTTTTTGAAATTGGTCCAGTATTGAGGGAGAGCGCTGTAACCGGCAGCTGCGAAACAAGTGAACAGCGTCAATGTAACGTTACGTTCACTAAAGGTTCTTGTTTTTGCCACCAACAGGCTCAAATTTGTATTATAAGTGTCTGACAACATTATGGAAAGGACCCTACAGAGAAATATAATGTTTTTCTTAACTTTCACTTGATCCGGTCTGTTTGTTATTGTGTCCAAGTCCCGCTTAAGGAG
Source organism: Adelosebastes latens (assembly GCA_916700685.1). Taxonomy (NCBI): domain Eukaryota; kingdom Metazoa; phylum Chordata; class Actinopteri; order Perciformes; family Sebastidae; genus Adelosebastes; species Adelosebastes latens. Next base: position 7,580 of record CAKAKR010060523.1, on the reverse strand, counting down.
AAGTCTTGTAGTGAAATCTGAACATCCGTATACTCTGGCACAAATAAATACGGGCGGCCGTCGTATTCAATGACCTCATCCACATTGTGGAAATCACCTAAATATTCAGCCATGACATTGAAAATCTTTTAGATAACACTAAATTACTCTTTCTGTACTCCAACACAACAAACTCTCTCCTTTCCACCATGGATGTATTCCACTATTCCACCGTTTTCTTCTGGCAACACGTCACGTCGCCAGATTTGAGAACGAGACTTCTCCTCGAGCAAGACTCTTTCCATAATGTCAGACCCTTATAATAACAATCAGAGCCTGTCATGGCAAAAACAAGCACTTTTAGTGGACGTAAATAACGGCGCCAGCTTGTTCCGATAGCTCCATATTGCAGCCGATGAGCAGTCTGCCGTCTGCAGCGTTCTCCCTCAATACTGGACCAATTTCAGAAATTGTTGTCACTATTAGTCAGTTAGACACAAAAACATGGAAAAATAGAGTCCGGGTTGAAAAATACAGAAGTTATCCTTTAACTCTGCGTTTGTTACCTCAACCATGGCTGTGGGCCAAGGTGGTTATGTTTTCACCGGCGTTGGTTTGTTTGTCTGTCTGTTTGTCGGTTAGCAGGATTACTCCTAAAGTATTCAATGGATTTGAATGAAATGTTTTGGAGGGGTGGGGTATAGCACAATGAACAATCCATTAGATTTTGGTGGCGATCCGGATCATGGATTTTTTACGGACTCCGAACAGCCAGAACATTATGACTACTGGGTATAATACATGCGCTGCGTAACTGATGACGCGTTGATGATGCGTGACCACGCCTTCTTCCTTCTGAGAGCAGAGAGATACGTGTGCGGATGTGTGGCGAGACTCCGAGGTGCGGGAGCTGCTGGCCGTCCGCAGTGAGACAGAAAAAAGCGGTAGATGGCGGGATGGGAGACAACGTAGTGTAACGTTATACAGACATAACAAGGCTGCTGAATGAGAGAGGCATCCGCTGATACGTTACACGGAAACACACCGTGTTAATAATAACACCGACCACCTCACGGTACCGCCAAGCTGTGAGCCGTGATCTGTTTTTAAAGTCACGCACCTTGGCGGAGGTTTGCGCTCTCCGAGTGCCATTCTAGTTGACTTTGGTTTTACTTCCTCATTGTTTGGTGTCCCACAGGCCCCACTACTGTATGTTTACAAATGATACAAATAACTGATATATCAACCTATTTTAAAGGGACTGTTTGTAAGAATCAGAAATGCTTGTTAACAGCGACACCTGTGGCCGTTAAGTCAACGAAAGTCAGTGTCTGGTTCTCGCTTGCTCGCTCTAAATAGACATGAACGAGCATCGCTCAAAACAGTGAGGCGACACACGTCAGCTAAAACCACAATATCACTCTATATTTCAGCTGCTTGGCAGTAATGTTAGCTGACCAGACCAAGGTCTCTCCATGAATCAGTGCTGATCCTAGTGTTGGCTTTTCGTGCTTCAGCCTCCCGAACGCGGGCGAAGGGAACAAGGAAGACACCGGCACCCGGTCGGAGACGATAACGTTACTCGCTGCGGATCCCCGTCACTTCACAAGACACGGGAAACCTCTGTTGGTCTGGAGGAGCTGCAGCATTTATTTCTGCACAAACGTCCACTTTTCATTCACTAGATATTCTCAGAGCTAAACTAACTCTTCTGCAGTGTGGAGTGTGCGTGCATGCACGTGAGGTGGAGCGAGCTGAGTGAAGGCAGGCAAGCAGAGGAGCAGAGTACAGCAGAGACTCCGGCCCTGGAGACCAAAGCTACGGTCTCCCCCACGTCCTCCGACCGCGGCCAACACTGTTTTGCAAGACGCATATGCGTATAATTGACAATGGCGGCGGCATCACAAACTTTAGTGAATGCTTGTGGCCGGAGTCTCTGCTCCTCTACCTGCCTGCTTGTCTTCACTCACACACCGCCCGCGTTCTTTCTGTCTCGCTCCACCTCTGCACGTGCATGCGCGCTCACTCCACAGTGCAGAAGAGTTGGTAGCTCTGAGAATATCTAGTGAATGTACAGTGGACGTTTGTGCAGAAATAAATGCTGCAGCTCCTCCAGACCAACAGAGGTTTCCCGTGTCTTGTGAAGTGACGGGGCTCCGCAGCGAGAAACGTTATCGTCTCCGACCGGGTGCCGGTGTGTCCCTGCGGGCGCAGTCGGAGACGATAACGTTTCTCTTCCTGTTTCAGCCCCGGCACTGAGCCGCTTTTGCTGAGGCAGGAAAAGCCAACACTAGGATCAACAGTGATTCATGGAGAGACCTTCGTCTGGTCAGCTAACATTACTGCCAAGCAGGTGAAATATAGAGTGATATTGTAGTTTTAGCTGACGTGTGTCGCCTCACTGTTTTGAGCGAAGCTCGTTCATGTCTATGTACAGCGAACAAGCGCAAGCAACAGGACGCTGACTTTCGTTGACTTAACAGCCACAGGTGTCGCTGTTAACAAGCAATTTCTAAATCTTACAAACAGTCCCTTTAAACACACAAATATTGACAATTTTTATAATTTATTATTATCAATATTATTATTATTATTAGTAGTAGTGTTTTTTTGTGTGTGGCTGTCTGGCCCTAGCGCCCTCTATTGACCGGCCGCCACTGGTGTTTATCTAACTTAAATAATAAACATTTCTATTCTTCCCATTACCTTGTAGCATGTCTATGCTTTAACGCCCGAATGCATCCATAGATCGGCACATCTGTTATTGAGCCAAAAATTTCATGAGACTCACATGTACGGTGTTGCTTGGCAAATTACTAATGCAGCAGTTTAGGCATGTTAGAAAGACATTAAATATCAATAGTTGTATTGACTTGTATTTGTTTGAGGAAGACCTGCACCCACTGAAGCGTAAGTGTCCCACATTAGGCAGAGTCCCACTTTAGTTCTGAAGCATTTACGCATATTCGAAAGACATTAAATATCAATAGTTTTATTAACTTTTATTTGTCTGAGGAAGACCTACACCCACTGAAGCGTAAGTGTCCCACATTAGGCAGCGTCCCACTTTAGTTTTTAAGCATTTAGGCATATTAGAAAGACATTAAGTATCAATAATTTTATTGACTTTTATTTGTTTGAGGAAGACCTGCACCTACTGGAGCTTATAGGTGTCCCACATTAGGCAGTGTCCAACTTTAGTTGTGAAGCATTTAGGCATATTAGAAAGACATTAAATATCAATAGTTTTATTAACTTTTATTTGTTTGAGGAAGACCTACCCCTACTGGAGCTTATAGGTGTCCCACATTAGTCACCCCACTATAGGTATATTACACTCCTTTAGGTTGGATAAGATCAATACCAGCACACTGTCAGACCACAGGACATGTCCCCACTCATTGCTCACGTTTTCTTGAAGAGTCCTCCCAGGCTGCTGCCTACCAGCAGGCAGAACTGCTGGGAGAAGAAGACCCAGGTGATCTGGCCCAGGGTGGAGTGGGTCTGACACCTCAGGTCCAGGACTGTGGGTCCCAGGAAGGCGATGCACAGGCCGAAGCTGAAGAAGACGCTCCAGTAGGTGATGGTGTGCTGCCAGTGGCTCTTAAACAGCGACCAGATCCGCTCGTCCAGCAGCTTCATGTCGGTCCGTCAGAGGAGGCAGAAACCAGCTGCCAGCTGCTCATTCACACCGAGGAGCTCTATCAGGATCTGTCTGCCAACGAAGAAAGTAAACACAGTCTCCAGAGTTACTCAGCCTGGGCACTCTGCAGTGGTAGTTGTCCTACTGACGGACGAGGCGCTGATTGGCTGATGGCCTGAGGTCCCGCCCACCTGTCTGTCTGCTCTCAGATCAGTGTTTGGTGCCAGCCTGCAGCTTCTTATTTATATTTTCTCTAAGTTTATATATAATAATAATAATAACAATAATTTATACAGAATTTATACTGTACTTTTTAAGAAATATTCTAATACAAGATACACACACACACACACATATATATATATATATATATATATATATATATATAAGAATACTATTCTTGCATTTATAATATATATATATATATATATATATATATATAATAACAACAACAACAATAATAATAATGTATACTGTACATTTTAAGAAATATTCTATTTCATTCTTATTTATACTATTTTTGCATTTATATTTAACACACTTAATAATATATATAATAACAATAATAATAATAATTTATACTGTACTTTTTTAAGAAATATTCTATTTCATTCTTATTTATACTATTCTTGCATTTATATTTAACACCCATATACATATATATATATATATACCTATGATATATATATCATATAGATATATATACCTTGATGTTCTAATTTCTTAATACTTATTTATATTTATCTACATACGTGGTGTAGCATTATGTACATCATTTACATGTTACATACTCCTTTATTTATATTTTCTTGCATTGCTTTATGTTGTTATATAGGAGCAACTCTAACATCCCAATCCCCCCAATAGGTGGTGGTGTGCAGCTTAAAACTAACGAACACGACATTAAACTAAAAGAAGAAGAAGAAGAAGAACCAAACAAATTGGACTGAGACACGAGGAGCATCAGTGTCTGGTGAGCAAAATGATTAATAAACAGATATATAGCATCCTTTGTTTGGATGGAAACCATCTTGGCCAAAAAAGTAAATATCTTCGGTGACATTGTGAGAAGAAACATGGTGTTTTATGTTGCTTTTGTTGTACTTTTCCTGCTGTTGCTGTCAGAGGAAATCAACTCCACCTGTGGATGAACACAAAGCTACAAACACACAACATCAGAAGGAAAGAAAGAAGGTAGTAACAGCTGATAATGCACACAGAGATTGTAGAGTTTAAGAAACAATTTTATTTAAATAACTAAGCTGCTTGCAGATAATTGGCTAATGTGTTTGGCTAATTGATTTTGTTATATTTTCTCTTGTTTAAATATGTTTTAAGGTAATTAATCTCTGAGTGTGTAACATGTTCAGCAGCAGTTTTATTAGTTTTGTTGCAGTTTTAATTAACAGCACATGATGCTCCTATTCCTGTCATTGCCTCACATTACCAGCTGCTTAAATACTGTGAAGTTGCTCTTGTTGAGCAGAATTATCTCATTTTAGGATGCAGAAATGTGCTAGTAATGTCATCAGTTTACTCAGTGATTTAAAGATTTGTGGATATACTGATAGCATGGGAGCATGGGAATGGCCTGCATATACTTCTATCACAATGTTCTAAAAACCCTTATACACTTTCTCAATTTGTTCTAATGAATTATTTATTTTTTTATTCCTTATTTATGACTAGAACAACTTGACAGTGCTGAGCTGCAGCTTTCAGATGATGTGCACCACTTCTATGTGACATCTACCTGCTGACCTGCTATCTCCCCCTAAATACCTCCTGTACCCCCCTAAAAAAGACAATAACAGGTGTATTGTGGGTCTCAAAGGGTTAAAAATAAGTCTATCATCTATATGTTTTTGTGTTTCTACAGTGGCTAATTAACCCCCGTTAGGTCTAAATGGAAATTATATAAAATGAAAGACAATGTATCAATGCAAATCTGTTATTTTTATTTTTAATGTGATACAAAGTCTGACTATTATTCCTATAATTAATTATAGACAGATGCCAGATCCCAATGTCACAGAAGTAGATCATTTGGTGTTTAATAAAAACACACTTTCATACAGGCTTAATTGTATTCAAATTATTAATCAATTAATGACAAAATAAATGGAAATTAAATGAAAGATAATTTATCAGTGCAAATATCCTTTTTATTTCATACACCAAGGTTGGTTTGAATCTGTGCGACATGGTTCAACGTGAAATTAATGCAACTAAAAATTCTGATGACTTTATTTATTTTGTGTTTCATCATATAGACGGCTGCAGGTGGACTTGTGTTTACACGATCTGAGGGAACTATGGAAGAGACCAGACCAACTGAGACAACATCTGCTCTGTGCTGAAGCTCTGAGGTAGGGTAATATATCTCATTACCAGCTGCGTTTTGTTTAATGTTGTTTTAAATTGAAAGCATACAAGATATTTTAAATTCATTGGCCTCTTTAGCTTCGTTATGAAGGTCTTGAAAATTCATGAAATTATAGGATATGATCTGTAATGGACATTCAGACATCATTCAGTGTGATTTACACTTCCCAAGAATATCATTATTATATCCAGACATCCTGACATTTCAGCCCATTTAAGGATCTCATTTGTCTTCTTTGTTGGTTCTCAGAGAAAAGACAAGAGGTGTTGGAGGAGGAGCAGCAGACTGGATGGAGACGAGGACATCAAGGTGAGGAGGGACCTGAATTGTCATAAGATATGACGTACTATAGTATGCCATAGAAAAAATATATAGTATGTCCTAAAAAATGTCAGTCTAGTATGCCATAAAAGAATATAGTAGGTCATAAAAATGTCACAGGATAGTATGTCATAAAAAATCATAGTATGTCATCAAAAAATATGAAAATTCATAGTATAATATGTTGAAAAATATCATGAAAAAAATTAATTTATAATATGTTGAAAAATATGAAAAAAGTCATGGTATAGTTTGTCGAAAAATATGAAAAAAATTCATAGTATAATATGTTGAAAAATATCATGAAAAAAGTCATGGTATAGTTTGTCGAAAAATGTCATGAAAAAAATTCATAGTATAGTATGTTGAAAAATATCATGAAAAAATGTCACAGTATATTATGTTGAAAAATATAATAGTATATAGTATGTCGAAAAAAAAGTCATAGTATAGCACGTCGAAAAATATTGTGAAAAAAATTCATAGTATAGTATGTCGAAAAATATCATGAAAAAAGTCATAGTATAGTATGTTGAAAAATATGAAAAAAAGTCATAGTATAGTATGTCGAAAAATATGAAAAAAGTCATAGTATTGTGTTGAAAAATATGAAAAAAGTCATAGTATAATGTCGAAAAATATGAAAAAAGTCTAATATGTTGAAAAATATGAAAAAAGTCATAGTATAGTATGTCGAAAAATATGAAAAAAAAGTCATAGTATATATGTCGAAAAATATCATGAAAAAAAGTCAGTATTATATGTCGAAAAATATGAAAAAAAGTCAGTGTAATATTTCGAAAATATCATAAAAAAAGTCATAGTATAATATGTCGAAAATATCATAAAAAAAGTCATAGTATAATATGTCGAAAAATATAAAAAAAAAGTCATAGTATAGTATGTCGAAAAATATGAAAAGAAAGTCATAGTATAATATTTTGGAAAAAATGTATAATATAGTATGTCGAAAAATACCATGAAAAAAAGTCATAGTATAGTGTGTTGAAATATATCATGAAAAAAGCCATAGTATGTAAAAAAAATATCATGAAAAAAAGTCGTAGTATATAATGCAAAAAAATATGGAAAAAGTCATAGTATAATATTTTGAAAAGAATTAAAAAATGTATAGTATAATATGTCAAAAAATATCATCAAAAAAAGTCATAGTATAACATGTCAAAAAATATGAAAAGAAAGTCATAGTATAATTTTTTGAAAAATATGAAGTCAGTGTAAAAAAATCAT
>CAKAKR010060521.1:1441-11895 GCA_916700685.1 Adelosebastes latens | reverse complement strand
GGAGCAGGAGCAGCAGCAGCAGCAGCAGTAACAGTAGCAGCAGCAGCAGCAGCTCCAGTAGCAGCAGCAGCAGCAGTAGCAGCAGCAGCAGTAACAGTAGCAGCAGCAGCAGCAGCAGTAGCAGGAGCAGCAGTAGCAGCAGCAGCAGTAGCAGCAGCAGCAGCAGTAACAGTAGCAGCAGCAGCAGCAGCAGGCAGCAGCAGCAGCAGTAACAGTAGCAGCAGCAGCTGTATTGAAGCTGCGGTTACAGTCTGGTAAGTCAGGTATTGCTGTTCCTCTATTAGACATTTCTGAACATATAATTATGTGGGCAGTTGAGTTGTTTTTAGAGATTGCTTAGGTTGTTCCCTCTTTCAGTTCACATCCACTAAACAGCAGACAGTGGGCGCTAAGCACTTACTTCAGATGAGTCTCAGTCACAAATAAGTCTTTGCTATACTGGAACTGATCACTAATTTGCCTGGACATTTAAAGCTCCAAATATTAGCATTGTATATTAACAATGAATCTAATGACTGCAAGTACTGTGAGAGTATATCATTTGTGGGCCTTTCTAAAACAAACTACAGGTTTTTAATCCAAGTGTTCAAAATGAAATAAATAAATAAGACACTGAGAAAGAAATAATTATACAAATAAAAATAAAAATACAGACAAAATATGTCTTATATTTTTAAAATATTTTTAAAACCCAGCTTAATATTATGAAATCTTATTTCATCCAGCTTCTTTTTACAGGAACAGAGTTTATGGCATGACACTTTAATTTCATCCCAGCATTTTTTATTTTGAAAATGGTTGTTTTATTTCATAATGCAACTAACAAAGTCTGTGAAACAAGACTAACCACAGCCAGCTATGTGATTGGCCCTGCCCTGTCTGTTTGAAATTTGTATTTGATTATATGTCAATATCATGATTATATTGTTATGTCTGTATTTAGTCATAAAACTATCTATTTCATAATGCCTTATTTATTCATTTAATATTGAACACTTTGGGTCTCCATGGGGACACAGATTTAAACCCTGTAAAGCTCAAAAGCTACAAAAATATCTAGTCACCTTGTTTACATGCTGTCAACAGAAACAGAATATAGTTATTTTCTCCATAAACTCTTGTCTCAAAAACAAGCTATCTTCTTAAAGTTACAATCTTGAAGATCTCTGTGTCTTTCTCTTTGGGGACATCTGTGGCGATAAGCAGTAATTGCAGGTGTGTTTTTGGATCTCACTTTCACTTTTACTTGTTTTTGAAGTTTCATCTGGGGCTGCCCCCTCCTAGTTGATTAGTCGACTAATCAGTCGTTTTGGTCTTAGTCGATTAAGATTTCTTTGGTCGATTAGTCGTTTTTTATGCTTTTTTCATGCTGAATGACTTATTTCCAAGAAATCAACGGGCACATCTCTGGTAAACACAAGATTTAAAGGGACTGTTTGTAACTTCTTACACGTATAAATCAACCCGGGTCGGTGTCCCATGCGCGCTCACGTGTGGCTACGCTGTTCAGACTCAGACTCCAACACAAACTACACGGAAGCACCAAAACCTCTTGGTTGTATCTAGTGAAGCCCGTCTGTTAAACAGTGTTGGCCGCGGTCGGAGGATGCGGGGGAGACCGTAGCTTTGGTCTCCAGGGCCGGAGTCTCTGCTGTACTCTGCTCCTCTGCTCCTCTGCTTGCCTTCACTCACACATCGTGCTCGTTCTCACTCTTTTGCTCAACTCTCACATGCATGCGTGCACACTGCACACTGCAGAAGAGTTAGTTTAGCTCTGAGAATATCTAGTGAATGTACAGTGAACGTTTGTGCAGAAATAACTGCTGCAGCTCCTCCAGACCAACAGAGGTTTCCCGTGTCTTGTGAAGTGACGGGGCTCCGCAGCGAGAAACGTTATTGTAGTGGCATTCCATCTGGATCCCAAAAATAAGCCACAAATGAGCTGTAGGCACAGTAACTTCAGTCTGACGCGAATGACAGGAGATGTAATCGAGTTTAAAAATGTTTACTGAAAAAAGTTAGATATTACATAGTGTCACACGGTAGAAAAACTATGTGCTCCCGTGTCTAACGCAGCTCTCTGCCTCCTGACTCTAATACACACTCACTCTCTCACTATATTAAAGGGAGCAAAATCATCAAAATTCAATATACATGCATTTGTCTCTTTACCTATTTAAACATTACCTAAGTCAGCTACAATAACTAGAAATTATGAATTTTGCATGTTTTGCAATTTAACTTATATTCACACATTGTGGCTCTTACATATCCGGCCCCTAATGGTTAAGCGGAAAGATTAAGCAATTACCAAATAACTCAAATACTAAGAGCCATCAAAACTGAAACAATTATCAACTAACTCAAATACTACAAGTAATTACTGATAAAGAGACTGCAATTAACATTTTTAAACTCTTATATATCAGTCCTTTTCTTCACATTTCTTCATCATGTGGTCCTCTTGTGTTCACATTGCTTCTTGCAGCAAGCACAGTTTATTTACAAGTCTCTCCAGGGTGCTGGTTTTGGTCTGCAGCTTCACCCTGCGTACTGTTCCACTGGAGTCTGGTATTGTTTGGATAATTCTTCCCATTATCCATGTGTTTCGTGGGGCTGAACTGTCGACTACTAGCACCACATCTCCAGGCTTGAAGTTTCTTTTCAGTTTTGTCCACTTCTGGCGCTCCTGGAGGAGGGGCAAGTATTCACGAGTCCATCTGGTCCAAAATAAATCAGCAAGATATTGTACTTGCCTCCAACATCTCCTAGCATACTGATCATCCTTGCTGAAAGTTCCCGGTGTCATGTTGGGCTGTACTCCCATCAGCAGCAAATGGTTGGGTGTCAAAGGGCTCTATATCACGTGGATCATCTGATGGGCTTGTGATCGGTCGATCATTGATTATGCTTTCAACCTCACATAACAGAGTTTGAAGACTGTCGTCTGTGAGGGTCTGTTCTTTCACTAGGGCGTTAAGGATCCTCCGTACAGTACGGATTTGCCACTCCCAAACCCCTCCTTGATGGGCGGCTGCTGGGCCGTTGAAAATCCATTTTATGCCCTTCTTCTGCATAGTCTTTTCAATTTGTGACTGGTTCAGGTTTTCAATGGCCTCTCACAACTCCTTTTCTGCACCAACAAAATTTGGGGTCATCAAAGGGTCCAAAGAAGTCGACGCCTATGTTAGTAAAAGGCGGCTTATCTGGTAAGAGTCGATCTTCTAGCAGATTTGCCATCTTTTGTTCTCCAACTCGGCCCCGGAGTCTCCTACAGACCGTGCATTCTGATATAAGCTTCCTGATGGCTGAGGTTGCTTGAGGAATCCAAATTTTTTGTCTTAGCTGCGACAACATGTAGTTGCGTCCGCAGTGTCCAATTTTTTCATGAACATCGGTCAAGATGAGTGGCTTCTCTGGAGTGTTTTGAGAGAATTGCTGGGTGTTTTGAATCCTCTGGCATGGCAGATCTGTCCAGCCGTCCTCCAACTCTCAAGAGGCCATCTTGTAAAATGGGGTCAAGCTTGTACAGCTGACTATTTCTCTTGACAGACACATTACTGTAGAGAGCCTTCACTTCATCAGGAAACCATTGAGCTTGACTGTGTCGGATGATTTCCGTTTCTGCAGCCATTAGCTGTTCCAATGTAAGTGTTTTCTTTTCCATAGCAGATTTGTACTTTTCAATGTGCTGTTGCACAACCCTCTGTCTCTCTGTATCTTTTTCAGACTGACTGATGGAGAGCTGTAACTCTTTTCTTTTGTTTTTCAGGTCAGTCAATGTTTCCTTGGCTCTCAAAATCCATGCAACTGCTCTTTTTAGTCGGTCCCAGCTTGAGTTGTACTGAAGCAATTTGTTCACAGGGTCAGACTTTTCTTCAGCTGTGATGGTATTCACTGTGATGTTCTTGACCTCTGGATAATTTTTCAGATTTTGAGTCACATTATCTGGTCTCTGTGGCCATTCACTTTCTGGCTGTAACAGAAACTGTGGTCCGTTTCTCCTTGTTTCTCCTTGCATCAGGCTCTTAACTTTCATCCCTCTGGTGGCTTGATCAGCAGGATTCTGTGATGTTCTGACATACCTCCACTGTGATGGTTTGGTAGGCTCACGTATGAGCGTAATCCTGTTTGCCACAAATGTTTTGAAGCGAGCCGTCTCGCTGTCAATGTACCTGAGAACTGTCGTACTGTCGGTCCAGAAAATGGACTGTTGAAGAGGGACTTGCATTTCTTCTTGCAACATCTTGTCCACTTTCACTACGACGACTGCTGTGGTTAACTCAAGTCTTGGAATAGTGACTTGTTTTAATGGAGCCACTCTAGACTTCCCCATCACGAAGGAACAATGGGTTCTGCCTTGCTCATTCACCAACACAAGGTATGATGCTGTGCCGTAGGCGTTCTCACTTGCATCAGAAAATGATGCAATCATGCTTCGACTGTGCGCCCAAATCCTATAGGCTTAACACATCTGTTAATGCTGAAGTCTGAGAGGTGGGTGAGATCTTCCAGCCACTTACACCATTGTTCGGCTTGCCAGCTACTGTTTTCTTCATCCCATCCTTGCTTTTCTTTGCATAGGTCCCTCAAAAGAAGCTTCGCAGGAAGTACAAGTGGTGCCAGGAAGCCAAGAGGGTCGTAGATGGCGTTTACAACAGAAAGGATACCTCTTCTGGTCAGTGGCTTGTCCTGCAGCTTGATACTGTATGCGAATGTATCATTTTCTGTGCACCACTGTACACCAAGGGCTCGTTCAGTGGGTAAGACATCATGTGTAAGATCAAGGTCTTTCAACTCACTGGCTTGGTGCTCTGTGGGTATGGATGACAAGACCTTTCTGCTATTGCTTACCCATTTTGTGAGGTTAAAACCTCCCTCAGCACACAAGTCTCGAAGGTTCTTTACCAAGGCAACTGCTTCTTATTCCGTAGGCGAAGATTTTAGACAGTCGTCTATGTAGAAATTTCGCACAACTTATTCAACAGCTTCTGGAGCTGCAGTGTCTCTTCTATCCTCTGCTGTTCTCCGTAAAGCATAAGAAGCAACACTAGGAGATGGAGTCGCTCCAAAAAGGTGCACTGCCATCCGATACTCTTTTATCGGTGCGTTTAAGTTGCAGTCCGGCCACCACAAAAATCGCAATAGGTTGGCATCTGCTTCTGGAACTCTCACCTGGTAGAACACTGATTCAATGTCTGCCATCATCGCTACTGAATCTTCACGAAACCTCATTAAGGCACCAATGAGCGTATTGGTGAGGTCAGGTCCCTGCATTAACTGACCATTCAGCGACACATCCTGAAATGAAGCTGTGCAGTCAAAGACCACACACATTTTCTTTTTCTTTGGGTGGTACACCATGTGGTGTGGGACGTACCAGATCCTGTTGTCATCGCGGTTAAGCTGTTCTTGAGGAACTTCAACAGCGTAGCCTTTATCAAGTATGCTCTCCATGAAGCCTTTGTAGTCTTCAAGAAACACATCATTCTTTTGCAGTTTTCTCCTGAGACTAGCAGCTCGCTGTTCTGCCACACAACGGTTGTTTGGCAACTTAGCTTCTTCGTTCCTCAGTGGGAGCCCTATGCAATAATGTCCATCCACAAACTTTGTTGTCTTCTCCACTGACAACATAAACTGTTTGTCTTCCTGAGACATCTCCTCCTTGTCATCATAATGACGCTCTGGAAAATCTGTGTTGTACTGTTGGACCAGTAGCTGTTCTATTTCCACCACTGAGATTCGGTTGACACTGTAATGAGCTGTCTTATCCTTGGAAATTATGTCCTCGTTCTTTACAGGTCCACACACCATCCAGCCCAAGACAGTCTTCACGGCGTAGGGCCCGTCATCTTGACTATTGATTATGTGCCACGGCTCCATTGCCTTTGGGTTGTTGGCTCCTATGAGAAGGCCCACATCAGCGTCAATGTGTGGTAAGATTACTTCACTCAGATATGGCCACTTTTCTAGTTGTTCTTGACTGGGGATGTTTTCTTTTTGAACAGGGATGTTGCTGTGTGTGAAGACCTTAGGTAACTGAATGTACTTTGTGTCCTCTAGGTCACACACTTCCAGGTCAGAAAGCATGTAACTGTTAATCAGCTTCTGTCCACCAGGTTCATCTTGGCCCATTGTGCTCAATAAGATCTGAGTCGGTTTTCCTTTCACGTTCAGTTTCTTTCGGAGCTCCTCCGTACAGAACGTGGCGGTACTTCCAGGGTCCATGAAAGCATATGTCTCTATAGACCGTCCACTCTTATGGGATCTCACTTTCACTGGCACAATCGATAACATACATTCGATCTCTCTGGCCCCAGTGTAGCCAACTATTTCCTGCTTGACAGGCTTCTGAGCTCCTGAAACCTCTTCTTTTAGAGTGCAGACATCATTTGTTAGAGCAGATGTATTTTTATTGGTTTCTCTCTCTATATGAAAAAGGTCTGGATGTCTCTGTGAGCACTGTTTGCACACCATTCTCCTCTTGCAGGTCTTAGTGAGATGGCCTTGTGTTAAACACCCAAAGCATAGCCCCTTTAACTTTAGAAATTCAACACGCTCACTGTGTGCCAGTTCTTTAATCTTGAGGCAAGACTCCAACGTGTGATTCTTTTGACAGAAAAGACATGGTGTTTGTTAGAATGCCCGAGCAGTCAAGGAGGCAATGAGGAGAAGTCCACAACCGGATGGCGTTTCAGCATGAAAGCATTTTATTTTTCTTTCACCACACCCGACACACATGTTGGCCTCCACCTTATTATTCCCTCACTGGACTTAAATTCACCAGCCTTATATAGCCGATTCAATTGGCACATACCATTCCTCATATCACATACAACACACAAATATACAAAAATATACAAATCTATGTACATAAAACCATTACCCAAAATATAAATACTCTTAATAAATATAGACACACCTAAATATCCTTACTAAATACCAATAATATTTCCCCTGAATAAATACATTTAAAACAGTCCCGCCGAACTCCCCTCTACCCACTTCCCACTGGTTTTACCCTCCCGGAACTATTTATAGGTGCGCGAGCCCCCGGGGATCTCTTTCGCCCGAACACCTTGGGAAACGGAAACAGGCAGAGGTAAGTTTATGCATGATATTGACCGTTTTAATGTTAATATATGTCAATCTACGATCTTTAATCTACTCCTTATCCCACATTACCTTCTTCCACTACTGGGGTATAAATAGATGTGTATTTTAATACGTATTTTGGTATTTTACAGGAGAACGACGAGGAGGAATTGCCCCGCGTCCCCGCTGCAAAATACCCTGCACGCCAGCCTCACCCCACTGAAATACATCAACAATAAATTAATTATTTAATAAATACATCCGTGTGTTCATTTAGCTTGTTAACAACATGTACCAATAAGTGCATTCAATAATTATTTATGTATTGTAATTATAGTTATAGTTAAAGTGACTATAATTACACTTCAGTAACGGCGAGCCGTCGTTACAGTGTTTCAAAGGCATTAGCTGCTTTTACTGTGCTAGCCTGCTTCACTGTTGCATCTGGTCTTTTCCTCTCCACTGACACGTTGGTTGCGAAGCTGCCTCCTTTCATTCCACTTTTGAAAAGTTTCTCTGTTTCTTTGGTTTTGCCGGCTGTAGATGTGCGACTGTCTTTGAGTTCTCCAAAGAATGGATCCATAGCCACATTTGCTTGACGATCAATGAAGATCACAAGGTCAGCAAACCGTGCTCTGTGTCCTCTCCTTTCCTTAATTTCAAATGCTGCATTGCGCCACCTTTCCCTCATTTTGAATGGCAATTTGGATACCACTACTCTCGTTTGTAGGGTTATCCATTTCCTCCATGAACTCCACATCTTCCATAGTGTTACGACAGCCAGTCAAAAATACAGTATAAGTGTTCAATGCTTTTGCGTCTTCAGACTTGATTTGCGGCCATTTCAATGCTTCATCAATGTAAGCACTGGCTATCATTAGCGCATCTCCATAATGCTTTTTAAGCAGTCGTTTCGCTTCCATGAATCCTCTGTGCGGTGGCATGTGCTCACAGCTATGCACAAGTTCTTGTGGTTCTCCTGCAGTGTACTGTTGGAGATAGTACAACTTATCCTGATCACTATCAGTTCTCTGTTCAATGGCTTGTTCGAAAGCTCTGATGAATGATCTATAGGTAAGTGTATCGCCCTTGAACACTGAAACGTCTTTAACTGGCAGCTGAGCCTGTTTCTATTGAGTAACCATCATCTCTGTAATCATATTTTGCTTCTGCATTACTTGAAGAATGCCATCACTGCTTCTGTCACGCTGTTGTCTGTCAGTGTTGTCTGTGGGTCTTGACCTCACAACCTGTGGCTGTGTAAATTGCAACGACTTGGATGACATCTTACCTCCAGATACAGGTAAGTTAGCGAACGGATGTTGTCTCCGTTCCTCTTCCTTCACTTGAGCTCCACCTGCCACATGTGATGGGAAATAGCTGTTCATGCCATCTTCTGATCTCTCATACTCTTTCAACACCTTTACTTGGGCTCTTTTCTCAGCAATAGCAGCCTCTAAAGTCAGTCTTTCCATTATTCCATAATTCAAGCTCCTGTATCTCTTGTAAGGCTGCAGCACATTCAACTAATCCAGCTAGCTTTGCTTCTTCATTTGCACAAACTGATGATCTGACAGACATGACAGATGAGCGTCCAACATTTGAGCCCTTTGTGCTGGTTTGTTAAAGCCAACTTGTGATGCACTGTCTTCAGGACATACATCATCATCTTCATCGTTAGTACTGCCTGCCTCATCATCATCAGATGCTCTATTTCCACTGGAAGATGGCGGCGCGGTTAGACGCAGCGGCCCAGCGCTCTCGTTTTGGCAGTGTATGTATGTTTTTTGTGTGTGTATGCCTTCTCACTGGAGTGATAGAGGGATATCTGCAATACAGCAGAGCAGAGCTGCTTAATGTGGCGGACAAACTTTGCACCCCGCACACGAATTGGAACTTTATTCCACTGGAGATACGGTGTTCTCCCCCGGAAGGAGGAACCAGCGTTGCCCCGGAGACTCTGCGTAGACGGCAGCGTCACAGAAGACGCAGGCGGGGTAAGAGAGGGGGGCTACGAGCTAGGCTAAAGGCTAACCCCTACAAACCGGCGATACCAAGCCTCTTCCTTGCCAATACCCGGTCACTCAGCAACAAGATGGATGAGTTAAGACTGCGGATTACATCGCGCTGCCTGGAGTACTGTGTGATGTTAATAACAGAGACTTGGCTGGACTCGCACACCGCGGACGCTGCTATCGAGCTAGCAGGCCGTGTTGTTTACAGAGCGGACCGTACCATTCACTCCGGTAAGAGCAGGGGTGGAGGACTTTGTATTTACGTCAACAGCAGCTGGTGTACTGACGCCAGGGTTATTGAAACACACTGTTCCCCGGAGATAGAATACCTGATGCTGAGCTGTAGACCTTTTTACTTGCCCAGGGAGTTTACATCTGTCATGATAACAGCTGTCTATATACCACCAATGCTAACGCTAAGCTAACGCAGCTACAGAGTGCCATTAACAACTACATGTCAGCACAACCAGACAGCCTTGTTATTGCAGCAGGAGACTTCAACCATGCCAACTTAAAATCTGTCATGCCGAAGTTCTTCAAAAATGTAAACTTCCCTACAAGAGAGAAAAACACACTGGACCAGTTCTATGCTAGCATTCCAGATGCCTATAAAGCCACTCCACTCCCACATCTTGGACTGTCAGACCATCTGTCCCTGTCTCTGACTCCAGCATACAGACCCCTGATCTGTAGACAGAAACCATCCATTAAAACAGTTCAGGTGTGGACTGAGGAAGCCAGCTCAGCTCTACAGGACTGTTTTGATGCCACAGACTGGGAAATATTTGCTGAGGAGACAGATCTGGAGGGACACACAACGGCTGTCCTCTCCTACATAAACTTTTGTGCTGAAGGTGTGGCTGGGACAAAAACCATCAAAGTCTTTCCGAATCAGAAACCGTGGCTCAACGACGAGGTGCGGACCCTGCTCAGAGCACGGGACTCTGCCTTTAAATCTGGGACCTCGCAGGAATACAAAGAGCCGCACACCTTAAGTCCCACAGACAACACTCTTCCTGATACCCTGAATCACTTCTTCGCTCGGTTCGACCGGGAAAACAAAGAAACCAACATCCAGCCTGCACTACCAGAGAAGGACCAACCGATAAAGCTCCAACACCACCAGGTCAGATCCGTCCTGCGCAGAGTCAACATCAGGAAAGTGACAGGACCGGATGGGGTCTCTGGACGAATCATTAAGGCCTGTGCAGACCAGCTAACAGGGGTATTTACCACCATCTTCAAACTCTCGCTTGAACAGTCTGTTGTTCCCACATGCCTTAAGGCAACCACCATCGTCCCTGTACCCAAGAAAACCACAGTGAACTGCCTGAATGACTATCG
>CAKAKR010060520.1:0-27612 GCA_916700685.1 Adelosebastes latens | reverse complement strand
GTGATGTTGCAAATGGAGCTGCTGTGATGCAAAACAAATTTCAGACCTGTCTGACACTAAAGTATTATCGTATTCTCGTATAACCTCCTGAGACCCAGCCCATTGACATGTGTCCTCTGTAGTGGACATTTTGTCCACATGCATATCCTCTTACTCTTTTGACCTACTCTATCAACCCCTAGTGTATTTGTAAAGAGGACATCCTATAGGCTTTCCAGTGATATGGCATGTGTTTGTTTTTTTAAATCAATTTGAATGTATTCTTGGTTTAATGTTCAAACTTCATTAAATCATAAATATGGATTTCTTTAATCTAATTGCCCCAAAATAACATGGATGGTTGCCTATACTCAAAACAATATTCTGAGTCAAAGTTTACATATACCAGTATGTGATAATACATCAACATTATGTTCCCCTGATAATAACTTTAGTCAAAATAATTCACAATATCTGCTTTTTTTTTACTAAAAAATTAGGTATAATTTCACAGAAATTAGGTTTATAAACCTTAATTTCCCCCCCAAAAAGTGTAAATTAGGAATGAAGTTGACCAAAAAGGTGTAACACAGAATTGGGTGATAGTTTATACTGTATGCTTTATAAAAAGTCAAACCAGGAGGGTTAACTCGGTTCCCAGGAGGATATCGTACCACCCCTCCACCACCACCAATGTCCCAGAAGGTGCATCATCTCACCTCGTGTTTGTTCCCTCTTGGCTTGCTGTTGCTGTCTGAGTCATACACACAGGGCACCTCGCTGCCGTCCTCTGAGGCCGAGCACATGTCGCCTCCTCCGGGGTGAGCTGAGGTGAACCCTCCGCCGGGCTGGCTGCTGTAAGAGTGACCGTCAAACCCTCCTCCTCCGGCGGCTCCGTGGAGAGGCAGCAGCGGGTTGTCCGCCGGGTGACTCCTCCTGCCTCCTCCCCGCTCCAGAGTGTCTTTCTCCCCGTACGAGTCTCCGTCCTCCTCCTCCTCCTCTGCTGCGCTCTTGTCCTTGTTCTTACCGCGCCGGTTGCAGGTGGTTGCTATGAGGATGATAGCGAGCAGCAGGAGCGTGCAACTCCCCGCGAGCACCACGATGATCACAACAGACAGGTCCCACCACTGCGCGTGCTGCTCCTCGTCACCGGACGGTTGGTGCTGGTAAACCGTCCGGTCGTTCGGTGGTGCGCCCGCGACGATGAGGAAGTGGAGCGCGGCAGAGGAAGTGAGCGCGGGCCGCCCGTTGTCACTAACAGTCACCGTCACGCTCAGAGTCTCGTCCACGTCGTTGCTAAGCACCCGGTTCAGGTAAATCTCACCGGTTGCTTTGTTAATTGAGAACACGGATGGCTCTCCGGTGGCTAACGCGAACGACAGCTCCGCGTTAACGCCTTCATCCGCGTCTCGCGCCTCTACCTTGGTTATGACGTACCCAGTCGGTGCGTCACGCGGCAGTTGGACTTCAGCGGAGCCGTTGGTGAGGAGTAACGGCTGAGTGATGATGGGCGCGTTGTCGTTCTGGTCCACGATCCTCACGTAGACGTTGGCGCTGCCGGTTAACGGCGGTGAGCCTCCGTCGCTGGCCGTGACGCGCAGCTCCAACTGCTTCACCACCTCGTAGTTGAAGCTGCGCAGCGCGTAAAGAGACCCGCTATCCGGATCCAACGACACGAAGGTGGAGATCGGTGCTCCCATGAAGTACGTGTCCGTTAGTTTGTAACTGACCTTCCCGTTTGACCCCGTGTCCGTGTCGCGCGCCACCACAGTGGTGATGTACGCGCCCGGTGCGTTGTTCTCCACCACACCCACCTCGTAGATCATCTTACCGAACACCGGCGCGTTATCGTTCTCATCCTGGAGCCGGATGGTGTACTGAGTGATCGTCCTGAACGGAGGAGACCCCAAGTCCTCCGCCACCACCGTGAGGTTATACTCCGGTATCTTCTCCCGGTCTAACGGGCTCGTGCTCACGATCATGAAGCTGTCCTCGTACGCCTGCTGCAACCGGAAGTGGTCGTGTCCGTACAGCGTGCAGTGCACCTGTCCGTTAGCACCGGAGTCCCGGTCCGAGGTGCTCACCAAAGCCACGAAGCTCTCTCTGGCCGCCGCCTCCGTGATGTACGCGATGCCCGCCGTGATGGACGTCATCGGCGTGATGGAGATCTCCGGTGCGTTGTCGTTCACGTCCTGCACCTGGACTACGATCTTGCATATAGCCGGACTCGGGTTCGGACCCAGATCCGTCGCCTGGACGTCGAACTCATACGTGTTTTTAGTTTCAAAGTCAACCGGGTTCTCCAAAGTGAGCCTCCCGGTTTTCCGGTCCACTCTGAAGAGTTGCGTGATCTCCGGTGGCACCTGGTGACCGAACCCGTACACCACGTCGCCGTTCAACCCTTCATCCGGATCCTCCGCGTTCAGGTCCAGGAGGAGGAACCCAACTGGTGCGTCCTCGGGGAGATCCACGGAGAAGCTGTTCCGGTCGAACACCGGGCTGTTGTCGTTGTAGTCTTTCACTTTCACGTTAACGCGCGTGGTTCCGGTTCTTGACGGGTTGCCTCCATCCATAGCAACCAGCTCCAGCGCGTAAGACCCCTGAGTCTCTCGATCCAGCTCCTTCATGAGAACCAGCTCCGCATATTTAACCCCGTCGGCTCTGCTCAGCACGTCGATGGAGAAGTGGCTGTTCACGGAGATCTGGTAACTCTGGATGTAGTTCGTACCGACGTCTTCGTCCACGGCGAAGTCCAGCGGTATCCGGGTACCCACCGCGGTGTTCTCGGAGATCTCCAGAGCGGACTCTCTGCGGGGGAACTCCGGCGAGTTGTCGTTGATGTCCTTGACCTCCACCTCGACGTGGATGAGCTTGAACTGCTCCTTGGAGAAGCTGACCACGTCGAAGGCGATGAGGCAGTGCAGCGTGTGTTTGCAGACGCGCTCCCGGTCCATCCGCTCTCCGATGGACAGCTGGCCGTCGCTCTCACGCAGGCGGATGAAAGACGAGTTGAACTGTTTCATCATCCTGAAATTGGTCCTGATGGAGCCACCCGAGGAGGATGAGGAAAAGGAGGATGAGGAGATGTCCTTGGCCAAGTTTCCAATCACTGTCCCAGGTGCGTCTTCCTCAAATGTCTGATATTTGAGCGTCTTTCCAGCAGCCAGGCTCACCAAAAAGACGCACAGTAGCACCAAGTTCCACCCTGTTTCTCCCATCTTTACCACCTGCACTCCTAAATAAAACAAAATAATCTGAGTCTGATTTGAAGTTAAAACAAAAACTGCTAAAAAAAAAAAAAATTCCTTCCCCTCTCTTTCCTCAGGGGTTGTTTATTCTCATGTATATAATAAAGCCAGTAATAATAAATATTCCATATAGTCTTTCAATGCGCACTCTGGATGCGCTCCTCTCTCTCTTTCTCTTTCTCTCTCTTTCTCTACTGAGGTGTGCTGCTCTTCTCAGCGCAAAGAGGTTCTGCAGTGTCTGCAGGAGGGTTTATACGGAGAGGCATGCAAATGAGCCGCACTGTGACCAATCCGGGCTTTGAGATGGAGAGAGAGAGAGAGATGGAGAGAGAGAGGGGGACTTCTGAAAGACCTCTAAACCCTGTTTTAGAGATTCCTGGACTGTGCGGAGAAACTTGGCACCCAATATGTGCATGGGCTAAACGCGTAGGGGCTTGATTTAATACAGATATATAGTTTCTGTTGCTTGTTTATGTTCCTCGGGCTGTTGGATGAGTGCGCACCGACACATGGAGAGGATGGGGTGGGGGGGGGGGGAGATGCGCAGTGTCCCTGAGAGCTAGAGGACAAAGCATTTGAATAGGAGTGTCTGTTCAGGATATAGGCGCACTTTTCAGTATATGAGGAGATTTATGCTTTAAACCAGGGCTGTCCAAAGTGGGGCCCGCGGGCCAAAGTGGGGCCCGCCATCAGAATTGATTTGGCCCGTCTTTTTTATTAAAAGACCCAACCGACTTTACTGTCTTTTGGAGGTCGTACCAGGCTCGGGTTTATGGTTAGAAGATAGTGGCATCAATCAATCAAATCAATCCAAATTTATTTGTATAGCCCTTTACAATAACCAAAAGGTACCCAAAGTGCTTTACATTAACATCAAGAAATAACAGGAATAAAAACATAACATATCATAAAATCATAAAAAGGTGCATAAAAAGCACAGGAAGAATGTCACCGGGCTACTAGGTATTAAAAGCCAATCTAAATAAAAAAGTCTTGAGCTTAGATTTAAAAAGTGCTAGGTCAGTGACAGTGTGTATATCAGGATCAGAATCATATGAAACTAGAAAACCTATGGACTCTATTAGTACCATATCATGTCATATTAGCTTGTCAGGAAGGAGGCTAACACTCTAAAGTTGGGCTAAATGTTGGTGGGGAAAAACTGGCATGGCCATTTGTCAAGGGGTCCCTTGACCTCTGACCTCAAGATATGTGACTGAAAATGGGTCCTCTGGGTACCCACGAGTCTCCCCTTTACAGACATGCTCACTTTATAATAATCCTATGCAGTTTTGGGGAAAACATGCAGTTCTTTGAATGCAGTATGTGTTATTTTTGCCTATTCTAAAAATAGTGTTTTTTAATATTTCTACATACTGGGGTCCATAAACGGTCTTGGAAATGCATAAATTGCATAAATGAGCCCAATTGTATTCAGCAGGTGGGTTTTAAGGGGCTAACTATGTAAAACATATTCAATTAAGGGAACTTGGGATCCTAGTACCATTTTGCATCTTAATAATACAATACAATAGGTGTTTAATTTTGGCCCGTGGCCCTCCATTGAGTTCCAGTTTTGGCCCTCCAAGGGAAAAGTTTGGGCACCCTTGCTTTAAACACTGTTCCGTTTGATCCTCCACGTGTTCCTGTGTGGAGGATCTGTCCCGGTGACCTCTCCTCACCTCTGCTGGGAAATAAGAATATAATTTGTTCTTTTTCTTTCCAGCCTCAGAGTGCCCTGATCCACGCACCCTGCACAGATGAGATTTCATATAATGCCGCTTCTGATAGACCCCATAATAATAATGCTGAGACAGCTTTAACGTGCCAAATATATAAGTAGAAGGGTATAAATATATGTATGTACACATCCATTTATACACATTTATGTATATATACTGTATATTTGTTTTATGAACTTGTCCTACCATTTTACCACTTCTATTATTATTGATATGTTCTGTGATGTTCTGTTTTAGCAGTTACTATATTTGTTTTTACTCTATCTGCTTTTATTGTCTGATGTTCTGTTTTAACAGTTACCATATATTTTACTTTATTTATCTGCTTTTATTGTCTTGTGAAGCACTTTGTAACATCTGTTTTGAGAAGTGCTATATAAATAAATGTATTATTATTATATTATTATTATTATTATTATTAAATAATGACCCAGGCTGGGGGAGTGAAAGGGATGTTGGCGTAACTGGTGGCCACTGCATCATTTTATTGCTCATTTTATTCTCATTAATAAATTCCATAAATTTTGCTTCTTGTCTTCTATTATTCATCCTCCCCAGTGTGTTGTAATCCAGTAATTGTTTGCCTATCAGATCATATCTGGGACTATAGAAACGGGATGATATCCACTTAGACATTGATTTTTTTATTCTAATTCGGTCTCGAGCTCAGATCGGCTCACGAGATGTCGGCAGAGGGGATTCTTTTTTTGTAAATTAAAGCCAGGCCCGGTTTAACCTCGCCTGCCAGAACAGAACAGAACAGAGAGAGAGGCGCAGGTGAAGTTAGGCGGTTACGCACGCACACACAGTCTTCCGCGAGCCCGTTACAAATGGGATTTGGCTGTAAACGCAGGGGGGATTTATCAGGATTTCAATGGTGAGATTATATCAAAGGCGTATGAAGCCCTCGTTAGCAGCGGCGGGATAATGGCATGGCAGGGTCTCCCTTTGCAGCCGTCCATGCCGGCATTGTGGCCCCCGAGCTGGGCCTGTGGGGACCCCAAAAACCCCCGCAGATCTTCGTCTAACTGCAGCATAATGAGGCAAAGCCACATGCAGCGTTTGTATTCCTCCATCCCTCCTCCTCCTCCTCTTCCTCCCTCCCCAGACCTGCCCTGGTCCCGGCCACGACTCCTTTCATTACAGGGAGATGGGAGATGAATTGCTCTGGACATCAGGGTCCCTCCTATTAAAATACATTTAGAGAGAGACCAGGGCCCCGTCACGGCTCTTTAAGAGATTTTCTCATTCTTCCCATTGGACTCTCTCTCTTTCCCTCCCTTCCTTACTCCCTCCCTCCCTCCCTCTCTCACACACACACACACAGCTTTTCAGGGGCAACACTTGCCTCGCAGTAGAAGCTAATATCAGTTGGCATGTCCTATAAAGAACCCATCTGCCACAGAAAGTCAAATAGGAGACACCTGAATGGGCAACATCTAGTCAGGCAGCTTGCATATAGTTAGACACAGTCAGGCCTGTCCTAAACGATAAGGAGACACACAGTTCTGGGATTCATTAAGGACAGAACAGCAGAACCCCCTATCGGGGTGTTGTAGAAATATTGGTAAGGCTTTCCAATCAGGCACCTTTACAGAGAGTTTATAAATTGGGTTATTAAAGCTGCAGTGGGTAGAAATGGAGCAAATATGATTAAAAAAAGTTATTTTTATAAAACGGTCACTATATTCTGACCATGAGACAGGTAATCTGAAAAAAAAATCATGTGTCCTCCGGTGCTCCTAATGGCATCTGCAAGATTTCACAGAGTATTTGCAAAGTATCAGTGATAATACGAAGATAACTGATGAATCTGTGTCAGCAGCAACATTATATAGCAGCTCAAGTCTGATCCCAAACATCTGTCTTTCACTCCTCTATTGATCCTCTATTGATCCTCTATTGATCTTCTATTGAACCACACTAATAATAATAATAATAATGTGCTCTCTGCGGGGTGTTTATTCTGATTTCTGTGTGTGTTTAGAGTACACAGGACAGACAGACAGACAGACAGACAGACAGAGAGAGACAGACAGACAGGGAGAGAGAGGGACAGACAGACAGAGAGACAGACAGACAGACAGAGAGACAGACAGAGAGACAGACAGACAGACAGACAGACAGACAGACAGAGAGAGAGACAGACAGACAGAGAGAGACAGACAGACAGACAGACAGACAGAGGGAGACAGACAGACAGACAGAGAGAGAGACAGACAGACAGAGAGACAGACAGACAGAGAGAGAGACTGACAGACAGAGAGAGCAATCAAAAGCAAATGACACTATGTTATGTTGAGTCTCGCCTCGCGGATTAAGCTCCCTGCACGTGCATGTACGTGCGCGTGACACTTTTATTTTCCTTACAATGTTCCTCCTTACTCAAAGCAAAGCTGTCATTTGAAGGACACAAAATAAGTCTCTCACGTGACCACCGTGTCGATCTCGCCCGTCTGCACGCGAGTTCAACAATAGCAGAATTAGAGAGTCTCTATTCTTCACGGAGGGACGCATTAGCATTTTTCTTTAACGTATATAAATATATCTTTAGAGAGGACCTTCCTTTCTTTCTTTTGCTCCACCATTGTGGGCCCATTTGCTCTAGTGATCGCCGGGTATTCGGATCCCTGCCTGGCTGCCTCTCGTTGGGGCTTAACTCATTGAGATGGAAATAGGCGATTTGGTGCCTTTTGTCCAGCAGATAAGCGGTGGAGGGAGAAAGTGGGGGAGAGAGGGTGAGAAAGGAGTCTGCGTGTGGAGAGGGGGGTCTAAAATAATCGATCAGAGCCCTTCACCCCCCCCTTCCCACACAGCTAACCTTTGCTTAACTCGCGTGCCATCACAAGCCCACAGTCCTAATTGGTTCCCCTGCACTAATTATCCAATTAACGCCTCTCCAGCGAGAGGAGCGCACTCCTCTCTGCGCTATTGATGGACATGATTGGGAGTGAATGCAACCCATCAGCTCCAGAGTGCAACACTTGAGGAACTATAGTGTCACCCCCCTGTATAGAGGTCCTATAAAGAGAGGACTTCGCACTTCACTTATACAGAAGGGTTGATGATGGCGCCCATTCAACCTGCATTATTCCTCAACTCTTATCGATAATTGAAGGCATGGTAAAGTGGTGCGCAGGTTTAATTAGGCCCGTTTGTGTGGAAGGTGGGAAATAAAAGGTTAGGCTGAAAGACCCCGAGTCTGGCACTCCGTGTTATAAGCCCATTCACAGTGAAATGTCCACTTTAGATGGAAAATTGTGCATAAATGTTATTTCCTCTAAGAGATAAAAAGTTATTTAAGTTGTTTCTAAAAGTTTATTTAAGGGGACTGAAAGCTACTAAGGTGTTGAGGGGGGGCTGAAAACAAGGCCCTCCCCAGGGTTCTTAATATTTTCCAGATCTGAAACGATTCATCGATTAGTTGATCCATTATTTTGACAATCAATTCCTATTTTCAGTCACTCTTTTGGCAAAAAAAGCCACAAATTTGCTGGTTCCATGCAGCTTCTCCAGTGTGAGAATTTGATGCTTTTCTCAGCCTTATATGAGTATATCACTATATAGACTATATCTTTGGGCTTTGGACTGTTGATCAGGCAAAACAAGACATTTGAAGTATAGGCTGTCAAAGTTAACGTGATAATAATGCGTTTAGGGCATTAACGCAACATGTCAAAGGAGGTTAAATAATGCTCCAAACTTGCGCTACATTTTGGTGAGGAAAAACTGGCATGGCCACATACAAAGGGGTTCCTTGACCTCTGACCTCAAGATATGTGAATGAAAATGTGTTTTATGGGTACCCACGAGTCTCCCCTTTACAGACATGCCCACTTTATGATAATCACATGCAGTTTGAGGCAAGTCATAGTCAAGTCAGCACACTGACACACTGACAGCTGTTGTTGCCTGTTGGGCTGCAGTTTGCCATGTTATGATTTGAGCATATTTTTTATGCTATATGCAGTACCTGAGAGGGTTTCTGGACAATATTTGTCGTTGTTTGTGTTGTTAATTGATTTCCAATAATAAATATATGCATACATATGCATAAAGCAGCATATTGATAAGAGTATTAAATACTTGACAAATCTCCCTTTAAGATACATTTTGAACAGATAAAAAATGTGCGATTAATTTGCGATTAAACACGATTAACTATGGATAATCAATTAATTAATTGCAATCAAATATTTTAATGGTTGACAGCCCTAATTAGAAGGTGTCATCTTGCTTGTGATGAAGCATTTTTTGCTATTTCCTGACATTTTACAGAAATCAAATGTCTTCAGAAACATCTTGTAGTGTACTGTTTAGCTGTAAAATGAGAAAGTTTGTGACCCGGCAGCCATGTTGTGATGAGTTGAGGAAATACCAAGCACCGCCCACCAGCCGGAGCACACTTTCTAATTCTACAGCTAAACAGTACACTACGAGATGTTTCTGACAACATTTGAGGTGAGAAATAGGCATTACAGAAACAGAATATTGATTCATATTTGATCAGCACTGCGTAGTTTGACAGTTTGATCGGAGTTTGCCAGTGATTTACAGCTGCCTCCGTTGAATGAACAGCCAATAGGAACGCTCTCTCTCTGAAATGACCTGTGATTGGCCAAAGTCTCCGTCACGATTTAGATGTTTTAAAGCCTGAAAACAGAGCCAAGAGGAGATGCAGAAGTCTAGTTTTCTCTCAGAACACTTGAATTATAATATGCTGGAACGTTATTAAGGAATTTTTGCCCAATGATGCCAAAAAATATTCTGCCTACTGCAGGTTTAATCGATGAATCAAGTAAATATTGTTGTTGATTAATCATAACTAAAAAGTGATTGTTAGATGCTGCCCTAACTTTGTCTTTGAACATTTCTCTGAAATAAAACCCTCCGAACAACATGTAAAAATAATATGGTCTACATATTATACCAATATAACAGTTGGTACAATTGTTTAATCCTGTAGGAACCATGTTTGTTTGTTTTGTTAAAGAACTACAAAGTTTGAGTTTTAAATGACGCAATCACCGCGTGCCCCTCCTCATTTAGAAGCAGACACAGGTGTGTGACACGAGGACGCCCAGGAGAAGTTGTTTTTCTGTCTGCAAAACTAAGAATAAGTTTGTTTTCGCTTTGTTTCATGATGTTGAAATAAGGCCTATAAGCTTGTTTGAATATTTCGATGCCTGCATCCAACTATAATTTAGTTACAATAGTAACGCACTGCACATTCGCATGCACTCATTCATTCATCTGCTGCAACCCAAACCAAGACCTTCAATCAACCCAACTCAGCAAGTAAGTGATGCATATATATTATGGGTATTATTGAAGCTCGTCCACTGAACTGACCTACACGACTGAAAGCCATGACAAATAGGCCTAATGTACTCCAATTGGTACGGTCTGCAGGACGGACAATAATGCACTATACCCACTTTTAACAGTCTCTTCTGCACTATATTCACTTTTAACAGTCTTTTCTGCACTATATTCACTTTTTTAATAGTCGTGTATCACAGCTGTTACTCTGCACTATATTCAGTTTTAACAGTTTTCTTCTTCATCTCCTTGTATTTTTTATATCTGGTATATTTTTTTGTACTTTGTACTTTGCACTACTAACTTTTTACTAACATGTTTTGCACTATGGAACTGTGATGCTGGAAACTTGAATTTCCCTCGGGATTGATACAGTTACTATCTATCTATCTATCTATCTATCTATCTAATTTAAACCTTAATATATTAATGGCAGTTTTGGATTCTCCTTTGCTCTCTCAAAAAAGTCTGACTAACACTTTCAGCGCAAAATACGCACGAAAACGCACCGAACAAAACGCACCAAACTGCAGTGTAAATATGCTCGTTTTAAGGGAAACCCCCATAACTGATCATGCTTGAATAAATGGCAGACTACTTTGCATTCTGATTGCGCCAACATGGGACCAATAGTGTGCATGTAATGTTGCAACAGTGCTGTGAATGGAGCAGCATGCATCATGGACTGGCACCAGAGCGCCACCAGATTGGTAACGTCCAGTAAAACACTAAACATTTATTCTCCTCTTTTCTCAGTCTCTTTTTTTTTTCCCTTCAGTTAACTTCTGCTCCGATCCATCACCTTCCAGCCCATCTGTCCCTGATAGCTGCAACACTTTGAATAAATTCCTCCCGACATAAACAAAGCGGTTAACATCTCATGAATGCAGCTTTTTACACCCCTCGCACACAGATTGTGGGGAAACTTTAGAGTAACCCAGTGCAAAGAAATCTGTCCTGGGACACTCCCTCTGAGCTTCCACTTCATTACCGGTATTGTGCTCGGGAGCGCGCAATCTGTGCGTCCGTCTCCGCCCGGCCACACCAGCTTTCTAATCACTTTCCAATGATGATTTAAAAGCTCGCAGGGTTCGTTTCCCTCCGAACTCCTCCCATCTCCTCCCACCTCCCCTCTCATTCTTCCTTTCACTGCTTCTCAGTCTCGTCCTGCTTTTGTCTGGAGCTGTTCTCCATCACTGGAGGCATTCTGGAGCGTGATTCAGTGTAGGTCAGGAGGAGCGCACATAAAGATCCAAACATCAGGCCAGAATAAAAGGAACCATATATTTGGGAGTTACCAAGTTTGGCCCCCTGCTTCAGTCTAGTAGGGGGAGAACCAGAATTAGAGCGGCGCTGTCCAAAGCCTGCGGGCCGTACCAGGCTCGGGTTTATGGTTAGAAGATAGTGGCATCATATGAAACTAGAAAAACCTAAGGACTCCATTAGTACCATATCATGTCATATTAGCTTGTCAGGAAGGAGGCTAACACTCTAAAGTTGGGCTAAATGTTGGTGGGGAAAAACTGGCATGGCCATTTGTCAAGGTGTCCCTTGACCTCTGACCTCAAGATATGTGACTGAAAATGGGTTCTATGGGGACCCACGAGTCTGCCCTTTACAGACATGGCCACTTTATAATAATCCTATGCAGTTTTGGGGAAATCATGCAGTTCTTTGAATGCAGTATACATGTTATTTTTGCCTATTCTAAAAATAGTGTATTTTAATATTTCTACATACTGGGGTCCATAAACAGTCTTGGAAATGCATAAATTGCATAAATTAGCCCAATTGTATTCAGCAGGTGGGTTTTAAGGGGCTAACTAAAACATATTCAATTAAGGGAACTTAGGATCCTAGTACCATTTTGCATCTTAATAATACGATACAATAGGTGTTTAATTTTGGCCCGTGGCCCTCCATTGAGTTCCAGTTTTGGCCCTCCAAGGGAAAAGTTTGGGCACCCTTGAATTAGAGGCTCGATTGTGTGTGATCTGAGGATGTTTCTCTTATTTTCTTATTTTGAAGACAAACTCAAAGTTTTTTTTTTTTTTTTAACAATGTCTTTATTGGTTTTTTTTTATACAAACAACAGCATTATTATGCAATATATTCAAAACAGGATTTACTTTAAGAAACATAACATACCACACCCACCCACCCGTTCTCTCTTAGCATTTCCCTTTCTCACAGGGCCAAAATCAATGTACAGCTTCACAGTATCAATCATACAATTAAACAGTTAAATGGCACCTCTAACAAAATGAAGATACACATAAACAGAAAATAAATATATGGAAAATAAATAATAAATAAAATAAAAAGATTTTCAAAAACAAGAGTCCATTCCCTTCTGAGGGTCTACCTCTATTGTGAATTTTTACATATCCTATCTTAATTATTCCTCCTGTAGAAGCTCACCAATGACAAACTCAAAGTTAGTGTGTGAGGCAGTGAAAGGCTGGTGGTGTGGTGTGGGGGGCTGTGCACACACCTGATGGTTGCAGTGCACCAGATTGTGCCGTGCTTTGGATGAACAGATGGGGGTGGATGAGTTAAGAGAAGCATGGAGGGAGGGAATGGCAGACGTCTGCATATCACTCATGTGAAGTTATGTGTCCCTTCTTCTTCTTCTTCTTCTTCTCTCCCCTTGCATGGTACACGTGCATTCAAAAAAAATAGGCACCAAGCATGCAGATGAGCTGCATTTGATGTGTGAGGTTGATGCAGCCGAAAACATAAGTGCCTGTGATAATTCATCAATCAATGGGGCATTGTGTGAGGATCTATAGGGAAGACTTTTACTGGCCAAATGGCTCACTTAACAACCTTGTGATGAGAAATTAGTAATCTTGTGTATGGACGCAGCAGTAACAGAGGCGTAACACGCTGCAAGAAGATGAATATTCGGCTAAATTGTGAGCTTTAGATCAATGTTTGTAAAGTAACACCTCTCAGCACGGCTCTATGATGGACTGGCATGACATTTTGTAATCTTACAGACATGCATGGTCCCCAGAGAATGAAGCCTACCGATTTAAAGGTGCAATGTGTAAGAACATTAAAAAATATTATCAACAGAATGTGAAGAGGTTACAGTGTTGACATTATGTCAGAGACGTGTATGTATTGTTTCGCAGAGATATCTACTGATATATTCCAACCAGGAAGTTAGCATTGCACTGGTTCCCTCGGCTTTGGATTATTGCAGAAAATAAGCTCTGTAGCAAACAACGATTAATGATACTTACATGTTTTGCTCAGCAAGATAATCTCCACAAATGAACACCACTTTTATGATTTTTGAGGTGTGAATGCAATCACCAGAAGTGAAAAGCTAACGTTAGGCTATAAACGACCTACACCGCGGTCACATGAGCGCGAGTATACACAACGAGGCTGTAAAGACGGACGAGTCGGCATGATGACGTTTAGTAGTCTCATTTAGTCGCTTGTTAACAACCGCCTTTTTAAGACACATAAAGGCTTCAAAATTCACGAGTGGAATATTTACTGACGTATTTTATATCGTGGAACAAAACGTTAAAATCTCTTAAGCTTGGTGGAATTTTGCATATTCAGTGGTTGGCTTTTTTTGTTTGTTTGTTTTATAACTGATGACTGTAAATTTATATTAAATGGACCCAGAAGTAGAGGTGAAATACTGCCTCTCTATTTGTTTGGAGAATGTAAATACCTGTAAAACTAATGACATTTCTTCAACTATACTTTGTGTTTAGTGCTAATTATCAAGTGTTAGCATGCTAACAAGCTGCACTTATATGGTGCACATAGTAAACATTATACCTGTTTAGTATCAGCATGTTAGCATGCTTATGTAAGCAATTTAACTCAAAGCACTGCTGTGTCCATAGACTGTATTTAAGAAGGGGACGTAGTCACCGTGACGTCACCCATTGGTTTGTGGGCTGCTGGTTTGAAGCTCCGATTTCGGCATTTTGGCCATCTTGGTTTTTAGCCGTCGACATCTTGGTTTTTGGCCGTCGCCATCTTGGTTTTTGGCCGTCGCCATCTTGGGTTTTTGCAACCAGAAATGACACGAGATAGTTGACCTAAGTACAACCGAACGCTAAATAAGACATTTTTAGGTGACCAAAAAGGTTATAGTTAACTTTTATGAACTGAAAACACACTGTGAAAGAGTTTAAAGTTTTTAAGACGAAAACACGGTCAACTCCCAGACCGGACAACGCCGTGGTAGCGACCTGTCAATCACAAGGTAGCCACGCCATAATGGGACCATAATTTACTAAATGAACATCATGCTGTATTGAAGAAGACTTGAAACTAGCGATTGAGACCATAAACTCATGTTTACTGAGGTAATAAATCAAGTGAGAAGTAGGCTCATTTTCTCCTAGAATTCTATACAATCAGATTTCTTGTTGCAACCAGAGTCGTCGCCCCCTGCTGGCTATTAGAAAGAATGCAAGTTTGAGGCACTTCATCACTGGCTTCACTTTTCAGACCCCGGAGGTTACCCACCGGCTGTGTACGGCTTCACAGAGCTGCTAGCATGGCTGTAGACTCTTTGTCTTAATAGGTGATTATTACTGCAGATGTGTTTGAGCATGGAATTTTTTATTAAAGTTCCACTTACTGGATTTTGGGGCTTTCAACCACGTCTCTCAGTCCCCATTCAGTGACTGGAGCTGGCTCAGGCGTCACGCACAAACTAAGTGTGGTCTAACTTTAGCTTCATGGTGCGTTCACTCCCCGCTGAATAGCTTTACTGCTCTTGTGTCAGATTTTAAAAGGCTGTGAACTGCTACATTAGTCAAAAATACAAGGCACCGCTCTGCTCAAGTGCCTTCTTTATACTGATCAGAGACATAAAATGCTCATGAAGAGATCAAAGATTTCCATTTGCAATCTAACAAACAAATGTTTTTTTGCTGTGTGGGCTTATAGCATTTTATTTTTAATGACACATCTCATCACAGACAAACTTTGCGACAGACGTCTTTACTGCCGAATGACTCCCATCATGAAGAGAAAAAAAAAACATTTTGAGGCTTATTAGCTCTTTAACTTTAAGCAATAACCCACTAACCTACTTTATAGACTCTATGAGTCACACAAGACAATCACCGAGTGCATTAGCAGCCAAGGTGGAAACGCTTCTTAAACTCGCCTATTTGATAGGCAACAGAACTCCCACTCTCACTTACTTTGTAATTCCTCTCTCTTATCTCCTCTCCCACTCCTCTCCCATCTCACCTTTTTTCCCATTTCTCTCTCTCTCTCTCGATTTCTCTACTTTTTTTCGCGCTGTTTCAAGTCCCCGCAGTGCTATTTAGAGCATGGCGCGGGGCTATATTAATGTGACTAAAGAGGATTGCACAGGTAACACAAGTCCAGCTGGCAGTAAACTCGGCGGTGCGGTTCCTCTCTCGCAGAGCATTAAAGCTCCCCTGTTTATGGAGTCACCCTCCATAAACAATACTATATAATTCTCTTTGAACGTGCCTCATATAAAACAACGCAAAATATGAGGGGACACCACACCACCACACATACAGTGCACAAGCTCCACACACACACACACACACACACAGAAGGCAAACTGCAGCGCACGTGCACACAACCACAGCATTATGCGATCAGTGTGTCCTCTCTGCATGTGCCAGCAAGACTTTGAAGGGAAGGCATTGTTTTCCCTCGGGAGTAAACAGCCTCGGAAGACAAATAACTATATTCAACAAATCGTCTATATGCACCAGAACGCCCCACACCAAAAAAAAAAACAGGAATATCTCCCCGCTCACTATAGAGCTAATCAATATTTCAGCAGCCCAGCCTTGATTGTTCATGCAGGCCATGAGAGGGCTAATGAGGCGAAGCTGCAAAGACAATCTGCGCACCAAAGTAGGCTATCCACTAAAGGACAAAATGATCTTTCAGATCTCCCGGATCAGTCGCGCTCTGCCCAGGATGAGACGTGCCACTGAAGTGAACCACTCGAGACCTTCCGCTGCATGACAGCTCATGAGTAGGCATATCTGTCTGAGAGAGCACAGATGTGGTTTTCCCTCTGATCTGGTGTGTCAAATAGTCCTCACGCCTCACATGCCGTTTGTTGTCGGCGCGCTTTGAATCGCACTTTATGTGGGGGGGAACGTGGTATGCAAATAGATGACACTTGATGGATTGACACCAAATTGAGAGCTCGGAGTTATGAGGGTTTTTAATCACAGTTTAGTCAACCACAAATAGATGTTTGAATGTTGCATTGCTCGTAGGGTGTGTTTAGGAGCCATTTGAATATTAATAAAGACAAAACGTTCACACCAGTTTGCTAAGAGACTGTGCAAAAATGATTAAGGATTTAGAAAAGGGGCAAGGTTCTTTGGGGTTTTTTTCTAGTTCTAAATCAATATTTCATCCAAGGTGCTTCGAAGGTTACGCTACTGCCGTTACTAAGTAACCAAAACCTGCGTGCTGCCATAGAGGTGATGAAGTTGCAGTAATTTAGCAGTAAAACCCAACCTAAACTAAACAAAGTCAAAACAAAGAAATTGACTTCCAGCACTGTAAATCCCTCACAGTAACATTACTGCTCGATTTCTCTGTGTCAATTTGGCCTTTACCTTTCAATGGATTTGAGCGTGCAAAAGATGCGGCATGTGTATGGCCCCTTAAAGGGCAGGGCCCGTCTCAGCAGTTAGCAAAAGTAGTGACGTAGGTTTCCAAAGTCAGCTAATCAATAAGGTTTTTTTGATTGCTAGCACTAGCAGAATCAAAGTTAGTTGTGCTAAGTTTGGAAATAACTGAAAGGGTTAGTTCAGATTTTCTAAAGTGGGTTGTATGAATACTTCCGCGTTCTGCGATGTAAAATTACTGCTTTTGTGAATGGAGTCTGGTGGTTTTCTGACGGCGAGGTAAAGCGGCTGTGGGCGGTAGCAGCAGAAAAGCCATCTAAAGAAATCAGTTTAAGTGTACGCTATATTTAGAATATTTTCACAGCTTTACCCTGCCATTAGAAAGCCCTTTCCGACGGGGAACTGAAGCAGTTATATTGCTGTCTTCAAAGCCACCAGAGTCCATTCACAAAAAGTAATTTTACCTTGCAGAACACGGGAGTTCTGGTCTGCCGCTGCATCGATCGGTTAGTGTGTTTGTGTTATTGTGCGACTTTCGGATCCGAACTAACGTGGCGTCCACACAGCAGTACACTGCTTAGCTTCCGCCAGGTCACATAGGAAAAAGTTTTTAGAAGGGCGTGGGAAAAAAAACATAAATACTTTGACTAAAATTTGAATGTTCGGATAAGGAACACTTCTGGGAAGCTACAGAATGAGATAAAAACCTAAAAAAAAACCTAAAATAACGGACCCGCTCTTTAATGTTAACATTAGAAGTTCTCCACCAATTTAGCATTGCACTCCAAAACATTGTCACGACGAACAGTTAAAACGGGGCAAAATTGATGCAGCAGAACCAGAGATATTGACTTTTTTATTCTACGCGTTCGCCCTCCTTTCAAAAACCTATCGCCTACATTACCCACAATGCAACTCAACTGGAGACAGTTCTGTTGGAGATTTGGGTGTGTTATGCTAGTAGGGGCTAATGTAGCCTCAAGCAGAGATGAGGAGCGGGCTAGAGGCCTTCTAACTCCAAACCCCTAGATTTTATTTCATTTTCAAACATTTTCAGCAACGCTGACTCAGTGTCACTTGAAGCAGTGTCAGTTTACTATTTTTATTCATCAGTTTTATGCAGCTCCCTCTGGAGCCACAAAGGACTTTATGCAATATTTTTCACATGTAGTAGTACTCCTCAAGACCTGTAAACGGTTCCCCCTTAAGATATTCAATGTTAAAATTGGGGTAAAGTATTAAACAAGTTGTGCAAATGTAACACAGTTCTATTATTTTCATGTCATGTTGCAGTTTTCAAGTCAAGAGGAGGGTTCAAAGAAAACATCACTAACCCTAGGGAGGGTTCAGCCCCCCTCACCAGCAAAATAATTTGTGTACTGTCCCTAAATGTGATGTTAAATCTTTGATCCCAGATCTGCACTTCACCCAGAAAGTACCTTTTTGACTTCACGGTTGTTATGAAATGCTGAAATGTGTTATGTGTTATGGATGCAGGACTATAAATTCAAGTGATAAAGTTATGAAACGCTGTTAGCGTGCTACATTTCGGGTCTCCGTTGCCATCAAAGAGAAAAAAACAAGCTATGTAAACACCCAACATCCTTGCAGGCACACTAACACACACAGCAGGCAACACCCAATTATCTTTGCTCACAATAAATGAGAAATAGTCAAATTAGTATTGGGTCTAGGAAGTATCTTCATAGATAGGAATATAAAAAGCGGAGGAAAACATCCTCACCCGCAATTCCTCACAGACCCTCGACACAAAGCCAAATGTAGGCTATTTCATAAAACTACAACCCCGTGTCATCAAAGCTCTCCCTGCGGAGGCGTTATTCTTGATCGCTCCTCCCGTCTAAGCGCCCTATTTCTCCACATAGTCATCTTTGTTTGCAACACTTGTCTCGCGTCACCGAGAGGAAAAAGCCCGCGTTCGATTCATCTTAACAGTTTGTGTGTCACTGGGGAAAAAAAATGGGTGAAACTTAAAAAAATTCAGGCTTTGTTGCCAGAGAACAGAAGGCTGACAAAGTTTTATAGAGGCAGCCATGAAGTTCTGCCTCATTAGATAGAATAGCTGTTCTATATTCAGGGTCTCTGTGGGGCTAACAAACGCAATGAGTGGGCCAAACTCGGTTCGTTCCGCCAGAGCAAGGGCCCTTTTGTTCGTGTTTGGTGGGTGGGGTTGGCTGGGGTACAGGGGCCAGGCGGGTCCTTCGAAACCTGGATTTCACCACAGCTGAGCCGACTTTATTATTAGGAGGAGAGTGGATATAATGGACTACATAAGAAGCCCTGTAGGATTTGAAGTTGTACAACTTGTCCTTAAATGATCTAATCCAGCTAGTTACATCACTGAAGAGACCCAGATTGATATCTACCAGATCTATGAAGTTAAAAAGTACAGCAGGTGTATTGTTTTCCCTCACAGTAGCACAAAGGACCCATTATACTTCAGCTGGAGCTGGGGTTCAAAAACAATTCCTGAATGACGTCTTTGTCCAGTGCTGAGATTTCAAACAACTCCAGCCCGGTATTTTTCTTCATGGCGAAATTTCAAAAGATAATTTTTGTTCTTTTCAACAGACTGGTCTCGTACACCGTTCGTAGCTATACCTACGAAAAGTAATGCACTACAATTCATGTATATCCCACAAAATCAATTCATATGTAATCCATGTAATAGTGAACCAGAAAGTATAATGAGCGAAAATGCCGCGTAGGAAGGATGGGTTGGTCAAAAAACACCAGACTTTTGCACAGGCAACCGGTGTTCGTACTCCGCGTGAAACCAGAAGTCAATGTTGATTTATTTGTCACTAAGTTCTGTTCTTAAGTTACGCCACTTCCGAGGTTATTTTAAACCAAACCACGATCATTTCCTAAACCTAACCAAGTAGTTTTGTTGCCTAAACCTAACCAAGTCAATCTTTTCCTAAACTTAACCAAGTCAATCTTTTCGAAACCTAACTAAGCAGTTTTGTTTCCTAAACCTAACTAAGTCAATCTTTTCCTAAACCTAACCAAGTCAATCTTTTCCTAAACCTTAATAAGTAGTTTTGTTTCCTAAACTTAACCAAGTCAATCTTTTCCTAAACCTAACTAAGCAGTTTTGTTTCCTAAACCTAACCAAGTCAATCTTTTCCTAAACCTAACTAAGCAGTTTTGTTTCCTAAACCTAACTAAGTAAATCTTTTCCTAAACCTAACCAAGTCAATCTTTTCCTAAACCTTAATAAGTAGTTTTGTTTCCTAAACCTAACCAAGTCAATCTTTTCCTAAACCTAACTAAGCAGTTTTGTTGCCTAAACCTAACCTAGTCAATCTCTTCCTAAGCCTAAGTAGCTTTGTTGCCTAAACCTAACCAAGTCAATCTTTTCCTAAACCTAACTAAGCAGTTTTGTTGCCTAAACCTAACCTAGTCAATCTCTTCCTAAGCCTAAGTAGCTTTGTTGCCTAAACCTTACCAAGTCAATCTCTTCCTAAGCCTAAGTAGCTTTGTTGCCTAAACCTAACCAAGTCGATCTTTTCCTAAACCTAAGCAGTTTTGTTACACCATGCTCACGCGACTCAGCAAGACTTTTGATTATAAAAATGTGATATATTGTTTTTAGGCCACCGTAGGCTGTCATTCGTGATGTTCTGTATTTCTAAAGGTCAGCGCCTTTTATAGGGGACATATCATGAAAAACTCCCTTTTTCAGTGCTTCTCTCACTGCTTCAGTTTTCTCTCAAGCCAATCAGAGCAGACTGGGCTTTTTTTCGAGGCGGGGCTTTAAGAGACAGGCGCTAAAACGGAGCGTTTCAGACAGAGGGTGAATACAGGTATATTCAGACAGACAGTATGAAAAAAATTGTGTTTTTTTTTAACATTAAAGTATGTAAACATGTTCTATTAGAAACCCAAAATACAAGTATGAACCTGGAAATGAGCATGATATGTCCCCTTTAAAAGAGCTTTCAAAGTTATTGCAAGTTTGAGACATACAGTATATATATATTCATATTAAATTAAAACTTAAAACTCACTGCATGAGAAGCTCTAAGAGATCTAATAGCATGAAGTATTTCAACTATATGGGTTATTCATAGAGCTATAACAATATGTATGTATTGAGAGAGATAGTGGGTCCAGTATGTTTATTTTTCACATGCATTTATATTTTTAAGAGTAGCTCTGATTCAGAGAGGCACTGAATATTAAAAAAAAAAATAAATCCACTGCCTGAGTTTAAGGACACATCTCAGAGTTGTCCTCCTAAAAAAAGATTAGAGGATTAGGAAACCATCTCCAAGTTGCTGTTTCATGTCTGTGTCCTAGATTCAGCTTGATATCCTTTGATTGCACAAAGAAAGCCACGCTATAAAGGCTATATGGTGCTTTGGGCCAAGATAATGGGGGAGAGATTTGCACTGTGTCATTATTTTCATCTCACTTCTGATGTAGCAATCATTTATTATATATAGGCGGTAATTCATTGATAACTTAAATGGGCTTATTATTCTCCATTCACTCGCTCATTAGAGGCTAATAATGCAAATGTGATTGAGGCTATTAGAGGTGTTTAGCAGGCGCGCGTCTGAAGAAGACGTGGGTATTTGTTGGGCAGATGGACGCAGCTCCGGGGGTGACCTCACCCCTGACCCCCCACAGATGTCTCCCAAGAATAGAAAAAAAAAACCCAGGCAGAGCTCCGTCACGAAGCGGTGGAAAATCAGTAATACACCGGAACCGGGTTTGTCAATACGCGGGACAATTAGGGCGAGTTGGAGAGGCGCGCTCTGGCTGCGCAGCGGCGTGAAACACGCGGTGGTTACAGCGGAGATGAAAGAGGGAGAGAGGCCATGCGGTGCCTTCTCTGTGAAGGCCTGTTTGACCGATGGCTCTCTGCTGAATAGGCCTCTGGTGGTCATACATAAATTAAGAGGTTAAGTGAGATTAACTCGGGATAATGGCTCCCACAGCCTGGCTTTCCCCCCTTTGGGTTGGATTCTTATGGTAGTTTAAGCTGTGACCAGGATCAATAATTAACCTCCATAAAATACAAACTCTTATTTTCTTACAATATGACAGGGAAACCGCAGGTCTTAAAGACAGAATATACAGTAATCTTGCTGTTAAATATCAGAAGCCGTCGAGAATATTTACATTATTAAAGGTCCCATATTGTAAAAAGTGAGATTTTCATGTCTTTTTATATTATAAAGCAAGTTTAAGTGTTATATAAATACTGTTAAACTATCAAAACCCTCAATATATGGAGAAATACACACAGCCCTGTATTCATAAAATGTGCGTTTGAAACAAGCCGTCAGGATTTCGGTCCATTTGGGATGTCACAAATCTACAATATTTAGACCATTACACGGTTTTAAACGTAAACCTTCTAAATGCGTCCCAGTTTATTTCCCGGTTGCAGTGTATGTTAATAACATCAGCTGACAGGAAGTAAACATGGACCCAAACTGTTGCCACGCAACGGGATTCCGTTGCAATTCCGTTGAAATGCACTAAAACGGAGCGTTTCAGACAGAGGGTAAATACAGGTATATTCAGGCAGACAGTGTGAGGAAAATATTTTTTTTTAATATTACAGCATGTAAACATGTTCTAGTAGAAACCCAAAATACAAATATGAACCTGAAAATGAGCATGATATGGGACCTTTAAGTACATTACTTGAATAAAATGTATTTTCCACCACTATTAAAGGACCAGTGTGTAACATTTCAGGAGATCTATTAGCAGAAATGGAATATAATATTTATAACTATGTTTTCATTAGTGTATAATCACCTGAAACTAATAATTGTTGTATTTTTGTTATGATATGGGACCAAATGGACAATCATATATGCCAAGAAAAAAAAAAAAAAAAGTTAAAAACCAATAAGTGCGACTCTTTTATAGACATCAGAGACTGGAAATGTTCACAAGCCTCGTTATCACAGAAGAACAAACATTCCCATTCACACGTGAGGAGGGATCCCGCAGGAATGCGTGAGGCAGGTGTAAATTTAAACTGTTAATGAGGCGCATCAAACGCATCAAAAGGCGCGCCGTGCTGAGCCATTCTTCCATTAGTCCTATAGCTACGAGACAAAAGCCATCCGAGAGGAGTTTTCCTCGCTAAACGGTGCCGAATGGGTCCGAGCAGCGGGAGCTGTATTGTAGCCGCAAAACCCCCGCAGACTGCAGCGGGCTAAGCAGACAAGTCTTATGAGTTTAGGCTCTAACGAGACAGATGAAACAGATGAAACGGCTGCGATTGGCCGGAGTGAGATG
This sequence comes from Adelosebastes latens, assembly GCA_916700685.1. Taxonomy (NCBI): domain Eukaryota; kingdom Metazoa; phylum Chordata; class Actinopteri; order Perciformes; family Sebastidae; genus Adelosebastes; species Adelosebastes latens. Next base: position 4,407 of record CAKAKR010060520.1, on the reverse strand, counting down.
CATGCACTGTAAACAATTGCTGTTAATTTACAGCAGGATTTCAACAGTATTAACCTGTTATTGCTAAAAAACAGTGCTTTACTGTTAATACAAAAGAAAACCTGTTAAATTACGCTCATAGGCCGTTTTTTAACTGAACTATAGTGCATTCTTAAAAAAACAGCACTTTACTGCTGATCATCTGTCTAAAGCAGGGCTGTCCAAAGTGGGGCCTGCGGGCCAAAATTGGCCGCTATCAGGTTTGATTTGGCCCGCCAGATGTTAGCAAATTATTTTTTTTTATTAAAAGACCCAACCGACTGTACTGTCTTTGGGAGGCCGTACCAGGCTTGGGGTTTATGGTTAGAAGATAGTGGCATCATATGAAACTAGAAAAACCTAAGGACTCAATTAGTACCATATCATGTCATATTAGCTTGTCAGGAAGGAGGCTAACACTCTAAAGTTGGGCTAAATGTTGGTGAGGAAAAACTGGCATGGCCATTTTTCAAGGCGTCCCTTGACCTCTGACCTCAAGATATGTGACTGAAAATGGGTTTTATGGGTACCCACGAGTCTCCCCTTTACAGACAAGCCCACTTTATAATAATCCTATGCAGTTTGGGGGAAAACATGCAGTTCTTTGAATGCAGTATACATGTGTTATTTTTGCCTATTCTAAAAATGGTGTATTTTAATATTTCTACATACTGGGGTCCATAAACAGTCTTGGAAATGCCTAAATTGCATAAATGAGCCCAATTGTATTCAGCAGGTGGGTTTTAAGGGGCTAACTATGTAAAACATATTCAATTAAGGGAACTTGGGATCCTAGTACCATTTTGCATCTTAATAATACAATACAATAGGTGTTTAATTTTGGCCCGTGGCCCTCCATTGAGTTCCAGTTTTGGCCCTCCAAGGGAAAAGTTTGGGCACCCTTGGTCTAAAGTATCATAAGTAACAGTTTCATGCAGTATTTTTTTAATTCTGGGACCTGATCTGCGCATGTGAGGCTTGTACATTGTACATGATTGTAAAATCAGTGAATTAGCTCTGTGATGTTCTTCACTCACATGTTGTTATGGTTTGCATTCTGTGCTTGTAGCCAGCTATAAACAGACATTTTGGGAAAAAGTGTGAACAAGTCTATTATAGCCTTTTTCCTAACAAGTGCCTTTAATTGTATTTAGTGTGACTATTCCTATGTCTGTAACCTGCTAAGTCTATTCATGAAATGTTTATTAAAATGTATGTAAAAAATACAACCTAAATAGTGCATTAAAACAAATCAGTAAGATAATGTAAAATAAAGGTGAAAAACAGCTATATAATGTATCTTTAAACAGTAAATTAACTGTAAAATACTGTGAAATTAATAAAAAACACCAGTTCAAACTGTATTTTTCATTAACAGTACAAAGCTGTAAATTTCAGCGACAGTATAATAATGTTAATTTGACAGTAACATAAAGGCAACCCTGCTGCCAGTTCTTTACTGTTATTTACTGGGAAATTCTTAACAGTGTGGTCTTCTGGAGGAACATGGAGATCCATTCAGGCGAATGGAATAAAGAAGGGATGATAGAAATAAACATCTCTTTAGTTGCTTCTGACATATAAGTCATAATTATGAGTTAGGAATTATCTCAAACAGACACAAAGCCTATAGAGGATAACAGTTAATGATGGAAGCAGTTGTGTGACTTGTTGTATGGAAATGCCTTTTCTCAACAAAAGTGGCCTGCTGCTCAGTGATGTGGATGCTCGAAGGCAAATACCATCCATTCATGAGGTTTGGCCAGTCAGAAGGACCCTCATTCCCATGTTTTGTTACAATCAGTGGTGGAGGAGGTGTTAAGATCCCTTACTTTAGTAAACATAATACCAAAATTGTAAAAAATATTCCCAAGTGAAAGCTTTGGAAATGATTAAGGTCTGTCAATCGATTAAAATATTTAATCACATGATTGTCCATGATTAATCGCACATTTATCTGTTCAAAATGTACCTTAAAGGGAGATTTGTCAAGTATTTAATACTCTTATCAACATGGGAGATGGCAAATATGCTGCTTTATGCAAACGTATGTATATATTTATTATTGAAAATCAATTAAAGGGACTGTTTGTAAGAATCAGAAATGCTTAACAGCGACACCTGTGGCCGTTAAGTCAACGAAAGTCAGTGTCGGGCTCGCGCTTGTGCTCGCTCTACATAGACATGAACGAGCATGGCTCAAAACAGTGAGGCGACACACGTCAGCTAAAACCACAATATCACTCTATAGTTCACCTGCTTGGCAGTAATGTTAGCTGACCAGACGAAGGTCTCTCCGTGAATCACTGCTGATCCTAGTGTTGGCTTTTCCTGCTTCAGCCTCCCGACCGCAGCCGGAGGGAACAGGGGAGACACCGGAGCTTTGGTCGGAGACGATAACGTTTCTTGTTGCAGAGCCCCGTCACTTCACAAGACACGGGAAACCTCTGTTGGTCTGGAGGAGCTGCAGCATTTATTTCTGCACAAACGTCCACTGCACATTCACTAGATATTCTCAGAGCTACTAACTCTTCTGCAGTGTGGAGTGTGCGCACATGCACGTGAGAGCGGAGCGAGAGAGCGAGAACGAGCGCGGTTTGTGAGTGAAGGCAAGCAGGCAGACAGAGGAGCAGAGTAGCAGAGTACAGCAGAGACTCCGGCCCTGGAGACCAAAGCTATGGTCTCCCCCGTGTCCTCCGACCGCGGCCAACACTGTTTTGCAAGACGGGCTTCACTAGATATAACTTTGCGGTTTTGGTGCCTCCGTGTAGTTTGTGTTGGAGTCTTGTCTGAACAGCGTAGCCACACGGGAGTGCGCATGGGACACCGACCCGGATTGAATTTATATGTGTAAGAAGTTACAAACTGTCCCTTAAGTATGTGAGATCTTGATTTGTGAAATATATAGCTGCCAGATAAATATAGTGGAGTAACAAATACAATATTTCCCCCTGAGTGTCGGTGGAGTAGAAGTATAAAGTGTCATGAAATGGAAATAATAAAGTACAAGTACTTTAAAGTACAAGTGTTTTTTTCTACCACTGGTTACAGCTGTAAAATCCATCTCAAAGAGGAACACCTAAATCCCAGATTCACATACGCTGGCCTTCAAGTCCAATCAATATTGTGTGAATATGAAAAGCTCTCTGCCAAATCCAGAAACTAAAGAAAATGTGTCTGGTACAAACGAAGAGACCAGTAATACCTCCCGAGGCCACTTCTTTGACAAAGCACAGGAGATACTAACTTGGCGGAATAATGGAATATCTTTTCATCTGAATGAGATTTACATCATCTATCACTTCTGAACCAGAAAATACACCGTTATCTGCAGAAAAACCCCCTCTTTCATATTGCCAGAGTGACCTTTTCCACTTTATTTTCAGTGCGAATTCACAGATGCACGGGAGCGGAAAAGTTTTCTATCTTGTTTCTGGCGATGGAAACGAGTAGTGAGCGCTCACTAATACACGGCAAATTGTCCTAAGGCGTCTGAATAACACATTTGAATGATGAAATCCAGCACGATTCCCTTTGGCAGGCAAATTCCCCTTAAATCCTTGCATCTCAGCAGGCATGTACTGTAGGGGTGGGTTTTGGGAAATTAGGTGTATGTGTGTGTGTGTGTGTGTGTGTCTCCCCTGAGGGCTGATGGGAGGCTTGCGTGTGCACGCTTGCTGTAGGTGGTTACATGTGTGCGTGTCCTTTTTAAATAAAAGGCGGCTTATGCAAATGAGCTCGTGTGACCAAGTCGAGGGACGACAGCGGCGCATCACGCAGGGTTTTAATGTGTGCCGGCATTTTACACGAGACTAACAAGGCACGGCGCGCCGCTGGGGAAGAGCAGCGGCACTCGCAGCCGTTAGACGAGTCAATGGGCCTTATGTGGGGCGACACAGAGGGGGCCCTGCCGTACTTACCAACCTTGAGACCTCAAAAATAGGGAGGATTTCAAAACCAAAGCGGGGGATCTGTCGGTTCTCCCCCAGAAAAAACTGTTTCCTGCATTCTGTTGACTTTTAAAGAATGAAAATAACAGCATTTTTATGTTAAATAGTCTTACCTTTAATTTAACTTTTAATTCTCAGGAAAGAAAACTGATGTCCCTCTGTCGTCAACTTGTGTGACTCTAACTAAGATTCATCCGTTTTTATTCATTCATTAATTTTTTGCACCGGCTTGAGTGTTTCTTTCTCTTAGTAATCTCTATCTCCTCTCTCCTTTCCTCACCTCCTATCTTCTCTCCTCTCTTCCCAACTCTTCACCTCTCTCCATTCCTCACCACCTATCTCCTCTTGTCTCTCCTTTTCTCACCTTCTATCTCATCTCCTCAACTCCTATCTCCTATCCTCCCCTCTCCTCCCCTCTCCTCTCTTCTCCTCTCCTCTC